>VYZP01005474.1:0-15807 GCA_013400635.1 Hypocryptadius cinnamomeus
AAGGAATTCTTGGCTGTGAGGGTGGGGAGGCTCCGGAATGTAATTCCCAGAGAAGCTGTGGCTGCTCCATCCCTGGAAGTGTCCAATCCCAGGCTGGACAGGGCTTGGAGCAACCTGGGATAGTGGAAGGCATCCCTGNAGTTCCTGCCATAGGCAGGGACACTTTCCACTACCCCAGGTTGCTCCAAGCCCCTTCGACCTTGCTCTGCTCCTGAAAAATCTGCTTTTTCTGCTCAAACCACACACAAAAATCTTGGATGGCTCCATGTTTCTTCTGGAAGAGGTGGAGTGTGGTGTTACATGTGGAGGTCTTTAATCATCATGAATAACCTGATTTTTATACACAAATCCCAAAAATCGTGAGGAAAGAAAATAGAAGAGCCACAGAGGATTCCCAGCGGAACTGGAATGTAATTCCCAGGAAATCTGTGGCTGCCCCATTCCTGGAAGTGTCCAAGCCCAGGCTGGACAGGGCTTGGAGCAACCTGAGATAGTGGAAGCTGTCCCTACCCATGGAAAAGGGTTGGAATGAGATGATCCGGAAGTTCCCTGCAGAAATCCACGTTTCCACATTTTCCCCACCCCCACGCGAACCCAAATCCCTCCTAAATCCAGGTGTTTTCACTCAAACCAGGTGAAACCGCTGCTTAATTCCCAGCTTTGCAGCTGGCATTAATATTCCAGCCCGCGGCATCTGGCAGCAGCAGATCCCAAGAAAAATCCCCAACGGAGCAGCGGCGCTTCTGTCAAATCATCAAATCACCTTGTCCGGGCCGAGCTTTCAATCCCAAATATTAAATAACAGGAAGCAATATTCCAGAAAGCTCCGTGGATTATGGTTAGTGCCCCCCCTCCAAAAAAACCCCATGGAATATATGGAATTTTCTGCTGGTAAAAGGAATCCCAAAAAGGCAATTTTTGGGCTCAAATCGCTGCCCATGAGCAGCACGGCCGCTCCAAGAAATTCAAGGGATGCTGGCACGGGGCATCCGGCAGAAATTCCAAGTATTCCTGTTATTTCTGGCTTGGCACTGGGTTCTCCCTGCTGTTTTCTCCACGTGGGGAAGATTTTTTCTACTCCGTACCTTTCCATGACAAAACCACTTCCCAAATCCCTCCCCATCTCCTATCCAAGAAATGGATTTCTTTGGAAATTTTTGTGATTCCCACATAATTTCCATCTGGTTTAGGGCAGGATTTTTCCATGTTCTCCTAAATTTCCTTCCCTGCTCCAACGCCTCCTACTCCATCTTCTTCCAACCTTTGGGAAGTCAGTGATGGAGGGGAGAGGAGAAACCTGGATCCCTCATCTGGGAATTCCTTTACTTCCTGTTGTTTTTTCTGGACAGACCCCACACCTGCAGGTAACCCCCCCCTCATTTGCATATCATTATTCATTCCAGCAAGACTTCTGACCATGCACAGCTCAAAATTCCCTAAAATCCCATCAAAACAACCAAAATTATGGATTTTTTACATTCCTGATGCTTTTAATGGAGCTGAGGAGCAGCTCCACTCCATGAAGGTGGGACTGAGGGAATAAATCACAGCCAGATTTAAGCAGAATTATTTTAAAATAATATTTCATTATTTTAAACCAAAATTATTTGGTTTTTGATGGAATGAGGCAGCAATGTGAGGTTTATAAACAAGAATATTTCCCAAACCGACCCAAACCATGCATTTTTCCAAGATCTCTTCCCCTGCCCTGGTGTTGTTTAGACTTTGCAGGTGAAAATTAAAATTTAGAGCTGGGATTAAGTGGATTTTCCCCTCCCTGGGAAAAGGGGAAAAGCCCTGATTTGAATAATTCAAATATCGGAACTCAGCGGGATTCTCCGGGAAAAGCAAAAGATCCCTTGGCACCCCCCACCATCCCAGCTCCTTGTGCCATCCCAAATTCCCAAAATCCCAAAAATCCTGGCTCTTCCTCACCTTCCTCCCCCGGCTGCGGGATTTGGGAGCATCTTCTCCCTCTGCCTTCCACCTGAGCTTAAAATTCCCTTTTCCAGGGCTAAACTGGGATGGGAATGAGGGAAGCAGCCCGGCCCCTCTTCCCTCCCAGCTGAGCACCGCCTGCTCCAAGCTCATCCCGCTGGGAACTCTGGGGTCAGGGATGAGCCGGTGGCGGAAAAAACCCTCCCTGTGCCTGGCACAGTGCCCGGCGCCGCTCCGGCAGCACGAAAATCTCCGTGAAAAAAAGCAGGGAAAGGTGAGCAGCAGAGCCTGAAGACGTCCAGGCTTCCATCTGGAGCCTCCCGTGATCCGTCTGAAATTTTCCGGCTGGGAAAACGTCCTCAGGACAGGAATCCAGCCTCTACAATTATGCAAAAACTCGTATTTTATGTTAATTTATAATTCAATTAAGCTGTAGGATGAAATCCTGAAATCCTCCATCCTTAAGGTTTTGCTATTCTTTACCTGCAAGCAGTATTGTTCCCAAAAATTGACATGGAATTCTGTGGAATTCCATATATATAAATATCCCAGGGCTTGGGCTGGAATTTCAAATTCTACATTTTAAAATTTCAAATTTTAAATTCCTACTCAAGCCCTCAATTCTCAGTTTTTGTGAGATTTGGGGTTCTCACAACCCCACCATGGCCTCTCCAACCCTTCCTCCACACTTCCAATCCCTCTTCCCATCTTTTGGAAGCATCACTTCCTCCTTGGAGTTCATTTTTTAGGAAGCCTTTTGATTGGTTGAAGCTGATTCCTAGAAAAAACTGAATTATTGAGGAGAAATTTGCAAAATTCGGGCAATAAAACAGATATTTGGGAAGAAGGTGAGCGCCAAGATCAAGTTTTCCCAGGATGATTTGACGGATACAACACATTCCATGGGATATCCAGGAAGGGGAAAATCCAGTTTGGTCTTTATGGGGGAATTTTGGAGCGATGGGAATGTTGAAGCCCAAAGTCTGTTGACATCAAATCTTGGTTTGGTGGATGCCCACAACCTCCTGAAGCTCCTCCGCACACAATTCCATTCTCCAACTAAAATATTCCCAAAGGATTATACCCATCAAAATACCATTAAAAAAAAAAAAAAATTAAAAATCCTATTATTTTTCCAAAACTCTCAGGCATTGTCCAATCCCTGTCTCCGGATGGTGCTATGGGATCAGTTTCAGCTCCAAGCCCTCAACACCAAATCTGTCCATGAAACATCTCCGATGTTCTGCTGCTCCGGTGACATCGGCGCTAATTAACATCCGCGGAAGCTGATAAAGACCAGAGGGAGATAACGACCCATCCCAACCCCTCGCCATCCCATTCCCACTTTTTTCAGGAGAAGCAGGGCCGGGAGGATGAATTTTTGCTGTTTTCCAGCAGCCGTTTGAACGTTGCCTGGTGGGATGGTCAGGTCGGGATGTTGGAGGCCACCAATCCATAACCAAAAGATTTTACGGGATGTAGATGATGAGGAAACACCAAAATGAACTTGGATGATCTCTCCTGATGAGTCCCTTGGCTGAAGGTCAACTTGACCTTGCTGAAGGTCAGCTCAGGGTGGACCTTCCCCACCCATCTTTGTCCTCTTGGTTTGGGACATCCATGATGGCCTGGGGGGTGTCTCCAGTGAGTTCCTGCGGGATCAATCCCATCAGGAACCCACCAGGAGGAAGCACAAGACCAACACAGCCGAACCGGGCATGGAAGACACGGACGCCAAATCCCCGGGAGCCAATCGGGGCTGCTTATCCCAATTAAAGCAATCCCCCAAAAATAGCTATGTTCCCGAAATCCAAATGTCACTGAAAACAAGAGGAGATCTTTCCAGATTGGAGAGGGAGGAGGGAATGCTGGGAAAGGAGCACAGAAGAGCCTTTATCGTTCTGAGGAATCAGCTGGGAAGAACAAAGAGACCAGAAGTGACATTTCCCGAAATAGCCGATCAATAGGGAATCTGCTCCCACTGGCTCCGGGAGCGCGACAAAGAGTTCCAAAAATGGTGATTTTTTTTAGCTCTTTCCTATTCTGAGTGGATTTTGCATCCCCCGGAGCTCATTCCCTACACCAAAGCCTTTCCTCCTCTTGGTGCCTTCAGCCTGAATTGTTCATCCTTGATGGGACACAGGGAATGGCTTCCCACTTCCAGAGGGCAGGGTTAGGGGGGATTTTGGGAAGGAATTCTTCCCTGTGAGGGGCTGGAATGGAGTTCCAGAAAAGCTGTGGCTGCTCCATCCTGGAAGTGTCCAAGGCCAGGTTGGATGAGGCTTGGGCAGAAAGCCCAGCCTAGGAGGTCCCACCATTCTGATACCACCAAGAGCAACGATCAACCCTCATCCCTTTTTTTCCAAAAGATGGGATTTTCATCTCATGGCTCCCCAGGGAATCACTGGTGTCAGTTCTCCTCCTCTTCCTCACTTCCAAGGGAACCAGGGAATGGACTGACCTCTAAAAATCAGGAATGGTCACATATATGAACTCGCGGCTGGAACCGCGCTCAAAATCTGGTGTGGTGGTTCCTCACCTCCTTTAAGGGTTTCTACAAAGCTCCTGCAAGTCTCTTCCTGAATTTTGGGCCTGGATTTGCACAACTCTGCCAGATTACAGCCATTCCCTGAATCCATGTGGCACTAGGACAATAAATCCAGATGGAGAAGGGCTGAACATGGCCAGGGCAGGATTTGGACACAGAACCATTTGGACATTGAACCTCCAACCATGGAGGATGAATCCAAAAACTCCTGTGGGAGCCAAGAGGTGAAAACAGCTGGAAAATTACAAATTTTGGGCAAATTATGGCTGTTTCCCAAAACAGAGGTGGCCCCATGACCACTACCACCTCCTAAACCCCAGCAGACACCAACCCACCTCCGAAACCACCTCAGGTGCCTCCATGTGAGGTTCTGTGGAGCTCCAAAAGGTGGTGCCAGGATTTTCGGGAGCCAATCCCAATTCTCTCCTAATTTCCCCAATTTCTTTGCAGTGAAGTGATTCCTGTTGACCACAAGAAGATTGAAGACCTCCTCAAACATTCCTGGGTGTGGAGGTCCAGGAGAAATGGAGGAAGATCAGGCCAAGGATCCCTTGCAGGTGAAGCAGCCGCCATCCTGCTCTCCTAGAACACCCACGGAAGAATTCCAGGATTCTCCCTGCTCATGGATTGGACATCACAACTCCCCACAAAGAGCTGGAACACAACAGGGCACCTTCTCCAGCTCCAGTGCCTGGAATGATGGATTCCCCACAGCTCTGGAGAAGTTTGGTGCCATGCCTGCTGCTGGGAGGAGAAAGGGAGAAGAAGGTCCTTAATGCTGAAGATTTTTGGTCTAAAATCCAGTTTGAGCAGCCTTGGACCTTCCATCCATTGATTGGCCAATGCAACCATGGGATGAAGACAGAAATTTAGGATTTCTCCCACAAACAAGCGGATTTCCCAATGGGAAGATTGATTGATTGATTGATTGATTTTGGATTAGCAAAGAGTTCAACTCCCTCAACGGAACGAGGACATGAAGCAGCTCTGGGGACCACAAATCCAGAGGGAATGAAGAGGGAAAGGGTTAAGGGCAGGGATTGGGAATGATGGGATTTGGGATTCCAAGGCTTCCTGACAAAAGCTTTCCAGGCAGACGGAGCACGACGCCATCCTCTTAATGACACCCATTAATCTTCTTTATATTGGAAAATTCTCCCGTAGGAATTGTTGGCCAGGAGCTCCAAGGAAGCGGAAAAATCCTTCCTTGCTCCCGAGGATGTTGCTGCAGCTCCTGGAGTGATCCACCAGAGCTGCACCTGGAAGTGGTGATGACTCCATGGGTGAGGATCCCCAGCTGAATCCCACGGGATTTCTCAGTCAAGATCCAGCTTCTCTCCACAAGCCACCTCAATCCCACACTTTGTCCCAACATCTGGGAGTTCTCCAGCTTCTCCTTTCGCGGCCAGAGGCGATGGAGGAAGGCAGGAACCATGACCTGGGTCTCACCACGTTTTCCCACCCACCAGAGAACCACGGACGAGCTGTGGGACTCAATCCTGTGTCCCTCTGCCATTTACCAGAGGAAAACCTCTGGAATTAATGCCAGACTCGAGGAGAAGAGGGTTGGAAAGACCTGGGAAGGCTGTTGGCTTGCAGACCTGATTTTCCAGCTGATCCTGGAACCTCCAGGATTGTTTCACAAACTGGGTTTGGAAGCGAGGGAGCTGTGGCAGCTCTAGTGGAAGTGTTTGAGGGCTCATCCTGCTCCATGATGGATCTTTGGAGCTCTGGTTGGGTTCCATCCTGCTCCAAATTCATCATCTCCATGTTGGGGCAACCCAAAACTTCCCAATCCCTGTCCAAAGGTCCTGGAGCACCACTGCTCTTCCTTCCCAGGAAGTGTCCTAGGCCAGGTTGGACAGGGCTTGGAGAAACCTGGAATATTGGAAGGTGTCCCTGCCCTTGCAGTGGTTTGGGTGGGACTGGACGATCTTTGAGGTCCCACCCAAACCCATTCCACGATTCCTTGATTATTTTCCCCCCTCACAATTAATCCCATTAACAGGAATTCATCACGAGCTCCGATTCCAGCTCGTGGCACTCACGGGGTTAAACCAAAGGACGTCCACTCACAGCTAATTAAGCAAAGCTGCTAATTAGCTCCTTGGCTGGCGGCGGGCTGGGGGAAGGGCAGCCAGGGCTGCTCCGTGGGTTTTTATGGGATTGGGAAGACAGAGTTGTCTCCTGTGGCACAGCCGATGCTGCCAGCTCATGAGTGCGGTGACACCGAAGCTTTTAATTGCCACCAGCCCAAATCCGCGTTGTCCCCGTCACCAACAAATCCCGCCGGATTCTGGCTTGGCTCCCGCTGCCAATCCCTGTTTCCCAACCAAACATCTCCAATTCTCACTCCTTCCCACCCTTCCTGGCAATTGCATCTGCCCAGCTCCCGGGTGGGATCAGGTTGTCCATGGATTCACGGAGAGCGCTCAGCCAATGAGGATAAAAACCCGATCCCATCGCCCTGCTGGCTCTCCCTCCTGGAAAGATCGGAATTTTTTCCCTCTCTTCCTTAAGTGGCAATTAATTCCGACACTTCCCAGGAGGTCACTTGGTGGCAGTGAATTCCAGGGAAAGGCGGGACGGAATGTGATGGAGATCAGCTTGGAACAGCTGGAAAACGTGCCGGGAAAAGGGATGAGGAGCATCACATCCTTCCTGGTCACCATTTCCAACAGGGAAAGCAAAAGGAAGAGCTGGAAGTGCCTCCACTCATCCCCAACTCCTGAAAAAATCCAGGAATTTGGGGTTTTATCAAAACCCAGAGCAACCAGGCAGGGAGTGACTCCATAAATCCCCAAAATCCGGTCTTATCCTCGTCTCGGATTTTTGGGGTTTGACGAGGACCTGGTGGGGTCCAGCGGGGACTTTTGGGGTTCAATGAGGATTTGGGGGATTCAAGAAGGACTTGGAGGGGTCTAACAACGACCTGGGGGGGTTCAAGAAGGATTTTTGGGGGTTCAGTGAGGATTTTTGGAGCTCAAGAAGGACTTGGCAGGGTTCAATGAGGATGTTTGGGGTTCAGTGGGGATTTGGGGTTCAAGAAGGAAATTTGGGGTTCAATGAGGATGTTTGGGGTTCAGTGGGGATTTGGGGTTCAAGAAGGAATTTTGGGGATCAGTGAGGATTTTGGGGGTTCAGTGAGGATTTTTGGGGCTCAGCAATGATGTGGTGGGGTTCAGTGAGAATTTTGGGTGTTCAATGAGGATTTGGGGTCCAAGATGGATGTGGTAGGGTTCAAGAAGGACTTTTGGGGTTCAGTGAGGACTTTTTGGGTTCCTTGAGGACTTTTGGAGTTCCACAAAGACCTGAAGGGCAACACATGAAGGGAAGGGATGAGGAGAAGGATTGGAAAATCCTTTGGGAATAAAACATCAGTGACATTCACTGCCCCACCCATCCCAGCCCCGATCCCAGAGGGAAATTCCAGCTACCTGTAGTGCAGGAGTTGTCCTTCCGTGCTGTAATCCCGATAAATGTCGTATTCCTTCTCGAACACTCCGGAAGGCGACGAACTGGAAAACAGGAATGGCAGACGAGGAGTTACCAATGGAGACATCAATGTCTCCTCTAGGATTAATGGAGATTATTCCCCTCAGGATGGGATCCACCTGTCCGGGATCTGCTCCCGGGACCTGCTCGAGCTTGGAGTCATTGATTTTTTATTTTGAGTTGTTGGTTGGATGATGACCAAGCCACCCATGGCCATGGTCTCCAGGTTCATGTCCAACCCTTCAAGACCAAATTTTCCCTTAAAACATCTGAGCGGATCCCAAACATCTCCCAGCTTCATCCCACCCTTTCTGAGTGCCGCTCCCACTCTTCAACAACCGCAGATGGTCAGAGCCAACATGGGAAGAGGAAAATCCCCAAAAATGCCACATTTTCATCTAAATCTGAGCCTGCAGAGCTCTTGTTCCCAGAAGATGGAGAAGGTCACACCACCAACCCACTCCAAGAGACACCACACTTGGAAAAACATGGAAAAAAAACCCCATCTGGAAGTCTAGGATGGAATTTCCAAACTGATTTTTTTGGACTTGGTGGGGTTCAGTGAAGACTTGGGAATTCAAACTTGGGAGTCCAAGAAGGATTTTGTGGGATTCGAGGACTTAAAGCTGCTCCTGTAGCATCAAACCCACTCTTGATCCGTATTTTTGGCTCCACACTTTCCCAATGGCCATGAGTCCATGCCAAGACCCTCCAACACTTCCCAAAAACCAGGTATTGATCATTTTGTTTCTGATATTATCCATCCCCGCTGAACAGGAAAAGGGTTTTTTTTGCCTTAACAGCCCTTCCCAGTGGGAATGTGCTCGGAATTGGTCCCGTTTGGAAAACACAGAGCAAATATTTCTCCAGAAAATGTCTGGAGAAATAACTTTATTCCAAAAAAACCCACCCCTAAAATCCCCCCACGTTTCCTTGTTAAGGCTCTCCCATTAATAAAATTCAGATCCGATGTTGGTTTTGGGAGGAAAAAAAGAGGGAAAAGAAACAAATCTTCCTAATAGGATAAAGCTCCAAAATTTTAGTGAAGCAAGGAGGCAATAAAATTAAGCTTCTGTCAAAGCTGATTTTAATGGGATTTAGCCCTGGAATTACGGCTGTGAGGAATTGCTTAATCCCTTTTTCCTCGCCAGTGCGTGTGAATGGAATTCCTCCTCCTCCTCCTCCTCCTCCAGGATTCCTTAGAGAAAGGCATCACCTCTGATCCCATGGAGGTACCCAAATCCATGTTGGAATTTAGATGGATCCCCAAATCCATACTGGAATCCAGATGGATCCCCAAACCCATGGCAGAATCCAGATGGATCCCCACATCAATGGTGAAATCCAGATGGATTCCATCCCTGGAAGTGTCCAAGGCCAGGTTGGAGCAACCTGGGATAGGGGAAGGTGTCCCTGCCCAGGAACTGGATGAGCTTTAAGGTCCCTTCCAACCCAAACCGTTCCATGATTCCAGGAGAGTTCTGGAGCCATTCAAGGTCAGTCCCTAGGGATCCGCTTCCCAGCACTCCACCCCCATCCCATACAACAGCATCCCTGGGGAAAGTCTGGTGGGAATTTCAGTTTTTCCATCTAAAAACTCCACTGGAACCCGGCCATGGCCAAAACGGGATGGTCAAACCCAACGGACACCGGAATTCCCCGCGTGGGATGGACCAACAGCTCCTCCCACTGCCATCAGCAGGGTCCACACCCCTCCAGGACAGAATTCCCGCTCCTCTGGATCCCAGGTTTCTGTTCCAGGTGCCAGGATCAAGCTCCACGTGCTCCTCCATCCTTTATTTTGGCTGAGCGCAAAAATGGGTGGATTTTTCTTGGAATTTTTCGGAGTTATTGCTTCCAAGATCTTCCCAATCCATCGGAGCCATGGCTTGGTTTCCATCCATCCTTTCTCCCGCTGTTACATTTCCCGTCAGCGTTAATTATCCCCGTCCAAACGAGCTCCAGGCCTCCTCCCGTCCATCTCCGACGAGGTTTCTGTGCAGACGGAGTTGATGGATGAGTGAATCCATCCTAAATATTCCCACTGGGGGGAGCTGGGCAGGGAATTTCCACAGGGATCCACGGGAGGACGGAGCGGTGGTTGCACATTCCCGGGGATGGCCGAGCCGGCCACGCTCACTTTTCCAGGATGAGTCGAGTTTTTGGGAATCATTAAAAACCACCAGCTGGTTCCAGCGTTAATGAGCAGCCTCTGGAATTGGCCAGAGAGCCTGGGGCAGGATTCCCAGTTGATTCCTGGTTAATATTTAAACAGCAGCACTGTTGGATTCTGGCTATCCAAGCTTCCCGCGGGCAGGGATGCGACAGAGCGTGGCCCCTACCCTTGCCCAGCTGTTTTTCCAAGGTTTTTGGGCCAAATCCTTATGGATTTTGCTTGACTAACAAGCAAAAAAAGGATTAAAGGAGGAATTTTACGATGAGGGTGGAGAAACAAGGGAGGATCTGTGGATGGTCCATCCCTGGAATATTCCAGGCTGGGTGGGATGGGGCTTGGAGCAACCTGGGATAGTGGAAGGTGGCTCTGCCCATGGAAGGGGGTGGAACTGGATGGTTTTGAGGACCCAAACCATTCCATGTTTAAGGTCTTTCCTGCAATCTCCACCTTGGCCCAGTTTGTGTCCTCAAGCCAGACGTTCCCACCCAACCTGCCCTTGGCCAACCTGGAACAACCAGGATAATCTGGAAAACTCCACCCAAATGAATTCCCAAAGTGGGTATCAAGGGCTTCCACAAGCACGGGGCTACAGGCACCAGATTGCATCCCAGAAATCCCGATGGATAAAATCACATGGAGCTGATCACAGGAAGCAAAACCAGTTCCAACCAAAAACCCGACCGGTTTGGAAACCTGGCTTTGGTTTTGGGAAAGTGTCCTGAGGTCTCCCCAAAATCCTTCTCCATGCAAAGCCAGCCCGGCTCCTTCATTTTCTCCTCACACATCCTGTGCTCCATCCTGGTGATTCCTCACTGGATTCTCCCAGGTTTTCCAGGTTTTGGATAACCCAAAGGTTGCCCAGTTGTGGTCAAACGAGGCTTAAATCTTCGCTGGACCTTCTGAGGTGTTCCCATCTTCCCTTCCTCACCTGCCCTGGGGATAACGCTTCCCAATATTCCTGAATCCTTGGGCGGCCACTGGTTTGTCCATCCTGTGGCTACACCCGGCTTTGCTGAGCTTCAGGAAGTTCTTCCCAACCTGTTCTCGATCCATAGAATCCCTCGGAGCTCCAGCCCTGCCCTCCAGCTTGTCTGGAGCCGGGGGTGGCTCCGCAGATTATTGATAAGGATATCTAGATTATTGATAAGGATTGGGAGAGGAGCTGGGATCGGCCTGGGAGGAGCCAAACATTGGGAATGAACCTTCAACCGCCACCCTCCGAGCCAGACGATCCAGTTTTTATCCATCAAATCATGTCCCTGGCTGGATGAGGGATACATCCAAAGCCTTTCTGGGACACTTTGAAGGTGGTTTTCCATGAATAAAGGTGATTTTCCAGTAATAAGTGTGATTTTCCAGTGAAAAAGGTGGTTTTCCAAAAATTAAGGTGATTTTCCAGTAACCAAGATGATTTTTCATTTTTAAGTGTGATTTTCCAATGAAAAAGGCGATTTTCCACTAATAAGAGGGATTTTCCAATAATAAAGGTGATTTTCCAATTTTAAAAAGTGATTTTTCAGTAATGAAGATGATTTTTTATTAATAAGTGTGATTTTCCAATGAAAAAGGTGACTTTCCACTAATGAGGGTGATTTTCCAACAATTAAGGTGATTTCCCAACAATTAAGGTGATTTTCCAATAGAAAAGGTGATTTTCCACTAATAAAGGTGATTTTCCATTAACCAAGATGCTTTTACATCAATAAAATTAATTTTCCCTCAACAATTTTCCCTAAACCAAAGCCTCCAGCATGGACAGAAATTTATCCTGGGCACCTCTGGCACAACAACAAAACCTAACGAATTAAAAAAAAAAAAAATCAATAAATCCAGCAGGTTTTTTTTCCCTCTGCCTAGAACAGGAAACGGCACCATTCCCCAGCCTTTGGAAAATCAGGGAAAGTGAGCAGCCTGAAATAGCTCAGCTCCATGGCAAATGCCAGGAATAGAAATGAAATCCCAGCTCCAAATCCTCGGCTTTAATCGCTGCCCTTCATACTCTTAATTACAGCCCCCGCTTCCAATAAAACTTCAAAGATGGTTTTCTTTGGAATTATGCAACCGGAATTTTAGGGCCAGCCGCCGACGCAAGCGCTCGGAGGAATTAGGCAAATATCTGCCTAATCCGGGGCCGCGTTTCGCAATGGGAAATGGGGAATTCAAGGAAAGGATATTAAAAAGCTTCAGCCCCCGATTTCCATCCCAGCTTGGAGCAAGAAATGCCGGATATGAGAATTTTTTTTTTTCCTGGGAAATATTTGAGGATGGAATGAGGAAGTGGAGTTTGGTCTTGTTTGGGTTATGCCGGGAATGTGTTTTCCACTGGTTATCCCCAAATATTTCCTCGGATGGTTCCATCCCCCGCGAGTTTCACAGTCTAAATAAACTCAAGGACCACGGCGAGGAATTGGATTAAGGAAGGAGCCTGGGAAATGGATTTGGGTATCTTGGAATTCTTTTCCAACCTTAACAATTCCATGGAAAACTCAGCCGGACGGGTAGGATGAGACCCGGCACTGTTGGAGCACCCCTGGTGCTGGAGAAGGGGAAAGGAAGTTGAAGCCAAAGAAATTTTAGAGTCGGAAAATCTCCTGTGGGGGGAAATCAAATCTTTGGATAAATCTGGGAATGCTGGGAGATCTTATCAAAGAATTCCGGCAATGCCCCATCCCTGTAAGTGTCCAAGGCCAGGTTTGGAGCAACCCAAACCATTGGAAGGGACCTCGAAGATCATGGAATTCCGACCCCTTTGCCATGGACAGGGACATCCAACGTCACTTGGAGATGGATTTTTGCCGTGAAATGGGTGGGAATAGTCCAAAAACGGGGATAAAACACCACAAAAAACCATTGGAAGACTGAATTTGGGATCCTTCCCAACATTCTGCCTCATGATTTGGGAAACTGAGGATCTCGTGGAACCAGGGGAAGAGGCTGAAGCCGGGGAATTTCCAGGTGATCCTTAAATGAAAAAATCTTCAGGAGAACTCAGCTGGGATGGATCTGGCTCCTTGTCATGGATTCCAGAAGGGTGGAAAGAGGAGATAATTCCATGTCCTGGGGACATGGATCCCTGGATTGTGCAAGGTGTGTCCATCAGAGGGGAAAATGGGAAAAAGCAAAGCAAACAAAGACTGGAATGGAATTCCCAGAAAAACTGTGGCTGCCCTGTCCTTGGAAACATCCAAGGCCAGGTGGGATGGAGCTTGGAGCAACCTGGGATTCTGGGAAAGTTGTCCCAGGGGGATGGAAATGGAAAAAGCAGGGATTTGTTGCCAGAGGCAGCAATAAAAAGGGAAAAAAAAATCTGAATTGCAAGAATTCCAAGAATTGCCACCAACATTCCCTTCCAGGGCTGGGTTCATCTCCAGCCAAACCTGGAGATGCTCTGGTTCCTAAATCCTAAATTTTAAGGGAGGCCCCGGGTGTGAATTCCAATAAAAACTTTCCCACTTATCCCAAATTCCCTTTTCCAACCAGATGAGCTGAGCTTAGCCAGAAACATTTAAATAAGATTTCATGGGATGAAACCTGGCCTGGGAAGTTCCACCAGGAAACCTCCAGAGCTCCTTCCCAGCCGCGGATCTTCTGCGAGAAACGCAACCGAGATCTGGGAATCATGGAATCTCGTGGAATGGTTGGGGTTGGAAGGGGCCTTCAGGATCATGGAATTCCACAGGAACACCTTCCACTCCGAGGGCAGGAAGAGCCTGTGGTCGTTTTTCTGGCCACTGGAGCCAGGGTGATGTCGATGCCCCGATCTCCTGCTCCGCCCTCCCACCCCATGGATAAAACCTTGGGAAGAGAAGGATTTCCAGTGGAATGCCGTGGTCTGGGAATGGGATGAGGTTCCCACAGTGCCTGGGATTGGAAAGATGGAGAAATTCCAGGCCATCCTCTTTGTCCTTAAGGGATGGGAGGGATGAGGCAGATTTTGGGGTTGATCCAGATCCAGGTGAGATTTTCAAGAGGATCAACAATTCCAGGCTTTAAAAAAAATATTTTTTTTGCTCCTTAGTGGAACAAAAACTTCATCAAATTGTGGAAATTTCATGGAAATTACACAGAAAAACTTCATCAAATGCCCAAACCCATGGTTTGGTTTGGAAGGGAAAGTCCCTATCCCAGGTTCCTTCAACCTGGCCTTGGACACTTCCAGGGATGGGACAGCCACAGATTCTCTGGAAATTCCATCCCAGCCCCTCACCACCCTCCCAGGGAAGAATTCCTTCCCAATATCCCATCTATCCCTGTCTCTGGCAGTGGGAAGCCATTCCCTGTGTCCTGGCACTTCAGGCCCTTATCCCAAGTCCCTCTCCAGCTCTCCTGGAGCCCCTTTAGGCCCTGGAAAGGACTCTGAGGTCTCCCTGGATCCTTCTCCAGATGAAGATTCCCAGTTCTCCCAAGTTCCTCCTGGCTCCTCACACCAGGAGAAGTCATCCAGCTGGGAAAATCCAACATTGATTTCCAAGTGGAAAATCCAACTGGAATTCCAAGTCTTAAGCTCCTGCTGGAGGCAAGACATTGTGAAGGAAAGCCTTGAGGATCCTCTCCGTGCCTCCATCCTTCCGAGCGGTTTTCTGGAGCAACTCCAAGTCCTGGGTTTCTCTTCCTTCTCATCTTGGAGGAAGGAATCCCTGCTGGGACCTGGAAAACCCTTGGGCAGCAGGTGCTGCAGAGATTTATGTCATTGATCCACCTGTTTTCCGAACCCAGGCACGGCAGGTTCTTCCCAGCGCCTCCCGGGAAAGGAAATAAATGGAGAAAATTCCAAGGAAAAATCGTGGGGCGCTCAAATTGGATATTTTAGAGATTTGAGGCATCTTTTATTCCACAAATCTGCTTTTTTGGGATCTTTTGGAGTCAGGAATGGCTGCTGCCTATAAGGGGGGGGTTTTGATCCCAGAGAGCTGCGGCGGGCGCATTCCAGGGATTGGATTTTGAGAGAATTCCCTTTGGATATTCCAGCTCAGCCACACTTAATCCAGGAAGATTTAAATGCTGTGTTTTATCTCTGATATCCTGATGCCTTCGGAACCGGGATGCACTAAAAAAAAGTGGGAATCCTGAGGAGTAACTTGGGCACAATTTCCCAGCAGATGGGATTTGGGTGAAGACTCCTCTCATTCCAAGATTCCTGCATTTTGGTCCAAGGAAAAATGCTCCCGATGGTCAAAAATCCACTTCCTTGTCCTTCAAGCTTCCACTTGGAATTCCTCCTTGGAGAAGCAGTGGCAGAGCTGAGTTTTCCATGGAAGAGGCTTCTTTTTCCCTGCCTGACACCTTCTCCAAGGATTTCAAGCCAATAACCTCAGACACTTCCCGACGGTGCGGAAAATCCCAGCAACCTGACACAAAATCCGGCCGACGTTCCCTCTCCAAGATTTCACGGCTGTCAAGTCATGCTCCGGAGAAAAGCCGCCATTTTAAGACAAGTGTGGAAAACTCCAGGGAAATCCCGCTGGGAAGGCTCTGCTGACCACCAGGACAAAGCTGCTGTTGATATCCCGGGGTTGATTCCCGAGCCGGATCCGGCCGCTAATTAGAACACATCCCACCTCACCATGGAAGCGCGAGGTGATTCGGGCGGGATCCAGGTGCTTTCACAGTGGATTCCCGGGGCTGATGCATCCCTGACCTGCCCAGGTGG
>VYZP01005475.1:5832-16944 GCA_013400635.1 Hypocryptadius cinnamomeus
TTTTGTTTTTGTTTTTTTACAATAACTTGTATCTTTTTTTTTTTCAGCGCACATATTGTACATATCACATCTTAGCTGCTAGGTTCATTATTCCTGAAGGCTTCATCCTTTTAGTCAAACATCTGCTAAGTTCTGCAGTAAGCAATCAAACATATTTGTGCAGTTCCAAATATGATTAGGTAAATCTGCTGCATCTGGTCAAGCGTTGGACTCTCAAAGCTTCAGAAGACCCTGTAAGAGCTCCTAGTTGATTTTAGATCTTGACATCATTATGTACAGCATTACAATGTGTCACTTTATACTAACCTAAACATTCTGCACAAGGATGCCAGACAGACAAATTGCCAGAAGATCTGGGCCTAACCTCATACAAAGGTTTACACATCTGAGCTTGTCTTGAGTCCTATAAATTTCACTCTTATTCAGGTAACCCAGTTCATCACATATCTGCACTTCAGATAGACAAAACCAACCTAATTTTAGCTTTAATTTTGAACAATTTTTGGTCTGAAGGTCTATTTCTGTGAAGGAAAATTCTTTATCCAGAAACTGCTTGTGAGAGATAGTTGTTGGTGTCACAGTTCCTGAAGGCACTGTGGATCCACTGAGCAACAGACATGTCCATTCTAAAGGACGGAAAAACAGAAAGAAGAATTGAAACAATTTGCATTTTGTACAAAACAAGTAAATTTAACAAGCTCAGCTGTTTGCAAATACCCATCAGATTTGAACATACAGACTTGTACAATATAAAACATGTACAGGCTTGGATCAGATTCATGACATTGTCCTCAAGTCCTTATGTTGCCCAAGGGAACAGGCTATTATGATTCCTCTAATTGCTTGGCTTGTTGTGGTCTGTGTCCCAGAGCTACAGCACTCAAACTGAAAGAAGCTGGGATCAATGGAAGGAATGCTCCCAACATAAATGTATCAGGCATCTGCTCGAATACATAAAGCTGTTGAACAAGACAAGGCACTTGGGAGTTTTATTCAGATCAGGCAGAAGGGATTCTGGGTTTTATTTAGCCCTGAATGCTTCAACTTCGTGCATCCTGGCTGTAACACCAGAAAACATTAATCCACAAACTTTTTCCAAGTAGTCCAGACATTCTTATGAGAATACTAAGGGCACTTACGGGAACAGATTGCCTATGGACATCATTAAATACTGGAGAATCATTTCTGCATCTCTACTACTTCTTAAGTCTGATTCTTAAAATGCAAATTTAAAAAAATGAGTATTTTTTATAAATGAATACAAATACATTCAATTGACTAAACCGATAGGACTTATTAAAACCAAGGTCTGAATAATTCAAGCATTTTCTTTCACTCCTTCTGTTACAGGAGGTTATAATCCTACTCTCCCCATTCTTTACTTGTGATTAGAACTGTTTTTGTGGCTAAGTCTGCTTTAGCTGATGCCCAGGTTTCTAAATTCTTAAAGGATTTGTGTAAACCTATTTTGCTTGTTTAGAGAGGCTTAGACTGGAGCTTTGACCTTCCATGAGACGCTTTACAAGAGAAGAGTGGGGTGACACAGGATGAATGAGAAGAAACACTATACAAACTGGGCACACCACTACCCTCATCTGCAGGGAGTGGGCTGCTTGCCTGCAGAAATGCAATATTAAAATTCTGGCAATATGAGCAGATAGTGTATTTCAAAATCAACACTGCTCTGTAAAGAGAATTGAATAAGATTTGGGCTTGTTTAGGGACAAAGTGGTACCTCTTCTTTGTTAGGCAGTCACACCTGAATCATTCAAATTACGGAGCTTGGCAAAGTATCTGTTTTAATCCTCACTATGTCCACATGGCAGCAACGGATTTGATAAGTCTGTGTATGTGTTTATACTGAATACCAATTAGTCAAGGCTTAAGGTTCAGTCTTTGCTTAACACAAAAGGCCAGATGGGAGCAGCACTTAGGTGGCCATGTCAGAACTGACACATGCCTTCTGCATTGCCACTGATTAGCAGTACAACAAGAGCACATTTCCCAGAACTGAGTCTCAAAGTGCTTTAGGGAAGAACCACACACAATAATTTCTTTTACAGATGGGGAACCAGATGCATAAGAACCTTAGCAACTTGCCTAACCAAAAAGTAACTTCTAGCATTGAAGCTGGTGTATAGCACCAGCTACAGACCCCAAAAGTACAGGTTTCTGCCTGTAAGCCTGTTTTAACATCCTCTGGGCAGCAGCTCTGGCTTTCTAATCATTAGCCATTCTGTCAGATCACAGCATTTCCTTCTAACCACTAACCCCTTCTGACATCAGGACAAATGCTGACACTTACTGGGTGCATACCACTGCCCTTGGAAAAGGACTATGCCTCGACAGCAGCAACCTATTGCACACAGTATTGCATCAGACAAAGCAGAGGAAGGAAGTGATGCTTGACAGCTTCTGCTGCCTGATCACACAGAATTCTCACAGAAGAAGGTGTTGAAGATAGATTTTTTTTTATAAGCACCTTTTCAAATAGTTAATTGTACCATGTATTGGAGTTTGGGAAGCATCTTGCTTGGGAAGAGCATAGAATAAAGCACAAAATCAACTGTGAATTTCAGTAATAATTAAAGAACGTGCATGAATCCTGCTCTCTCCTTGGCTGCTGTGGAAACACATATTGTCACTATTCACTATTGAGTGGCAAAAAACACAATTCACTTCATGATCTTATTTTGAATACAAACACTTAGTTAAGCCCTTTTTCTTTTTCATCCTCAAAAAGAGATGCCAGAATTCACATATGCCCATAGCCATTAATTTTTCTCCTCAGACAATCAATTTCTTTGAGTACAAAACCAGTAAATGTTCTAAACACATTGATTAATTTTAAAGTAAACATATAACTAGTCCTTTTATTCAGAAAGCAATTACTATTCTCAAAAAGCAATTCAATCAGTTCCAGTAACACTACAGTATCACACTGAACAAATTTCTTGTGCAAAGTCTAGGCTTACAGAGCCATACCTGCATGCTTCCAAGACAGCATGGAGCTTGGAGCTCCATATTTAAACTTGAATTAATTATCCTGGTGGAAAAGTGAAGCCCAGTACCTTGTCCACAGCACTCTTCAGCATGGGCTGTTGTCCTGCTTCTGATCTGCTAGCACATCAAACTGTGCTTCTAGCACTTGCAAGAGTACAGTTAACTAAGCTGAACACTTTTACTGTCATCTCTGCTGCTCTAAAACAAGTGTAGAAACCAACTGTTCCCTGACCAGACTCAGTGCCATACTAATATTTATGTGCCACAGAACAAGCTGGGAAGAAGCATCTCAGCCTCATCTTTATAACCTTTATTACCTTGCACTGGCAGAGGGTGCACTCTGTGCCATGCTTAATCCAAGAAGATCCAGTGAAGCGAATGACATTGGTTTCATCCAGACAAGTTTTAGTGATGTCGTTGCGAACGGTGTCGGCTTGGCAGGGGTCAGTGACACAGCGTGGGCAGCACTCGTTCTCGGGGAGGACACTGAACTCACAGTCCACCTCTGGGCATGGCAAGGGCCAGCAGTCAACTTCTCCTTGCTGTTTTCAGAAAGAACAAGGTATTACTATTAGCTCTTATTTTGTTCCTCATCCATTCCTCTGAATCAGCATTATGTTTCCTAGCTGGCTATTCTTTCCCATCTGGTGCTGGCCAGAATTCAACACAGAAAACACTGATATTCATTGACTGTGGGACACATAGCAGATCAGGTGCTTTTTTCTGCATGCCATTCAGAAAGTAGATTAGATTTAACTTAGTTGAGTACATTCTCCATCAAGCTGCAGGTGAAAATTCTCCACAAAATTACGCAATACAGGATTGTAGCCTGTCCTTGTGAGGCCCTACTTCTGCAAGGGACAGAAGTTGTAACATGACTGCACTGCAAAAGTGTGCCAAAATTTTCAGGGTTTTTTTTCAATTTTTCAGGTTTTTTTTTCCCCCCAATGTAACAGGGAACACCACCACATTTTCAATGAGAGGACCTCCACCCACTCCACCCTCCATCCACTTAGGATACCATGAGCAGAATACCTGAAGTTCCAAACTTTATTACACCTTCTGCATGGTGGATTTAGTGCAGTAAAGTAAGAAAAGGTCTGAGCAGAGACTTGTCTTGGGCCAGCATATCCTTACGGGAGCTTACTTTATGCCTGAACGCAAATCTAAAGATGTTTAATAAATCACATCAGTTACTAGAAGCTGGAATCAGCTTCCCTTCACTCTAGACAAAGGCCAAAGTTGCAGATCTATTGGTCAAAGAAAAGACTTCACAGAAGTTTTTGTTGATTTTTTGGGTTTGGTTTTTTTTTTTTTGAGCAGATCTCTGACTTCCAATTTATTCAGCTCATTTGAGCACATATTTAATAGTCTGGACTTAAGGAGGGCAAAAAGAATAGCATTTAGCCCTAGGAAATCAGTTTATTCACAAAAAATGTGTCTAAGTCTTCGAGAACTGATGCAGTTCGATGGGGGGGCTCCCCTCAGAGTTCCCAGAGGGCCCCCTAAGCTGAGGGTTCACTAGCAGCAGCAGGCAGGCAAGGAGACTCCACACAGCTTCTGAGGGTGCTGATTAGATGAGGGTTTATTGGGGGTACCACCCCCGGGAGCAGCATGGTTACTGAGGGAGAAGGGGGAGAGAGGGAGAGCCTAGGGGAGAAAAGGGGCCAAGAGAGCGTCTGGTCTCCCTCACACAGCTTAAGAGGGAGATTAAAAGTGGGTATGGAGTAAAACTTGGGCCAATGGGATTACAGATACAGGATACTTCAGGGGAGGGTCACAGCTTGGAATAAACCGTACATTTCCAAGGGGTGACACAGAGCATACCATTTAACTAAAATGTAACACCACAGAGAATGAGGAGCTTGCTATCTCCAAAGCAGAAGCTGAAAAAAATCACAGACACTTGTAATAGCCCCAAATTTCCTCCACTTGTTGCAGAAAGTATTGCTAAGTTAGTCTTTTAAAAAATTCTCATCTGGGTCAATTTTCTCCTTTTTGAATTGTGTGATGGTAAGACTGAAAGCAATCTTTTAATCCAGTCACTGATCTTGACACTTCAATCTATTTTTTGCAGTGATGGACAGTACAGGGAGTAGACAATACTTGGTCACCCCAAAAAATCCATGGTCACTGAAAGAAAGCAGACTTTTGCTACAGAAGTAGCATCTTGGAAAAAAAAACAACATCTATTGAGATCCTAAATTGTAGGTTTGTTATTTTTCATTTTTAAGACATTTAATGAAGCACATGTTTATCTATTTAATTGGATTTTGGCAGTGGTAGCATTGTAAGCACAGTCTACAGAAATGGGCTTCTGGCTGTTATTCATGATACCCTGACAAGCCAAAGCTGCTACGCAGACCAGCCTTTATATTTGGAGATAACTTGTGATAAAAGCTAGTTGTTTTTATCTAAGGATTTTCTCTGTCACAGAAACTTCATGAGCAGCATTATGCAGAATGCTTTTTTGCTTAGACTCCAAAATACATGCCTAGGAAAAAGGTAACAAGTTTAACAGATTTTTTTTGAAACTTCATTTCACTGTTTTGAAAAATGCAAGAAGTCTTATTATTTTTCTGTTACTTGAAATGTATGAATGAATAAATAAGTTTAAGTTTACCAGCATGCTTGAAAATATCAGCTGTGATAATAAATACATATTTAGAATTTCCTTATAGAGCTTCATCAGTCCCTGAACAAGTGAACGTGAGTGTTGCTGTGTAGGTGCCATATACAAATGACCTCCACTCTGCTGAAACCACCTTCATGATTAAGTAATTTATATTATGTCTATTGTGTCAAAATACATTTTTGACAGAAAGTGGACAATACTGACAAAAATCCAGGCAAACCAGATTTTTAATTATACATGTACTTCAGGGAAAATTAAGTGGATGCTAATGCATGAAAATGAAACTATTCACAGATCAGAATATCTCATATCGCTTTCCCTCCTGTCTGTGCAGCTGTAATCAGGGACCTTACCAGACAGCGGCACTGCTGACAGTTCTGTATCCAGGAATCACCACTGTTATAGGAAAACTCCCCACTCTGATGTAAACATTGACTGCTGAGCCTTGGGTCACACTCAGGACAGCAGAAGAGGTCAACGGTGGGATTTTGGCAGTCACAGACCATTCGCCGGCACATCACGTATCCATTCTGTTTTTAGAAGGGAGACACACAGCGATGGCAGAAATTTGCACAACTCCAGCCAAACTCCAGCCAAAATTTTATATTTTACCTTGATTCTAAGCCATTAGCAGCTCAAAAGTTTTCCACTACACAGTATCTTTGCCAAAACACAATTCAAACCAAGTCAGAAACCCCACACACTCACTAACAGCCATAAGTTCCCCTGTTGTCTTACACGCATCCTTCATTCAGACAATCTCCAGGCAGCTCTCCCCTGAGGTGGTGAAACCCAAGGGCATCTTTCCCAAGGGTTAGACTTCAATGGATTGCACTGTTTGTAATTCTCATACAAATGCTTGAAGAATCTTGCTTTAAACTTCCTAGAATATCATGGTTTCACAGAATACCAGATTGGATGGTGTCAAGGAAGATCAACCCCTCTGTTCTGTAATTATTCACGTAGGAAGATGATAGGTGATTTGAAACTAAACCATGTACCATGTACCAAAGTCAAGCTGCTGAAACACTCAGAATACTGTCAGCAGTGTTTTGGCCCTTCATTCTCCATGAGCACTTAGCTTGGGACCAAACTTCCCACAGCAAACATTTGAGGAAGTTAAGCTGAATTATTCTGCAGACACAAAACCTACTTCTATTTATAGCCATCTGCTCGAGATACTGGCATCAGACTCCAGCCCCAATAGGTGTCTAGACAGTTTATTTGCATGAAAATGCTGTTACTCCCACCCAGAGAACACAGCTGGCTAACAAAACAGTACTGTCATCCTTCTCCCAGTACCACATAATAAACTTCCAATGAATGTTTTGCTCATGCAGGTTGGAGAGAGAAACTATCTCCAAAACCCTATGTAATACATGATTTTATTTCTGTAGCTCCACACATGCACCTGAGAAAGCAGCTAAAACAGGAATTTCACTTGGATCCTGATGCTCTGCCCTTCATCCCCACCACCACCTTGCAGAAGCAGCTACTTCCACTTGTACTGACCTGGCACGAGCAGACAGAGCATCTGTCATTCTCCAGCACCCAAATCTGACCATTGTGCTTGATTTTGCCTTCATGGATACAGTCTCCTGTGCAGTTCTTGCCATGGGGACACCGACAGTCATATCCGCCATCCAAGTTAAAGCAAACAGTGTCATTGGCACAGCTATGCCTTCCAGTTCCACATTCATCAATGTCTGCAAAAACATGCCATGGAATGCTCTCAGACCACATTCAATTAACAAAAATTTTCTTGTGGAAGTCAATACAAATGATTCTTAGCCATTAAGGCCTTCAGCTGAAAATTAATTGTAGTTCACCAGAATGGAGAGAACTTAAAAACTAACAAAAAATATTTTACAAGTCACATCAGCTTTTTGGATCGTGTTTTAACCTGATATTTTGAGTTTTGCTGTACATATTTCTAAGTGAATGCTATTGAGTATGGTAGATAGAATGAAGAAACCACAAGAAACAAGAGAGAAAGAATAATTCTTAGCTCCCTAAAAAGCCTTAGTTTGTGGCAACCGTACATGAGACGTGTTATGTGAAACAAGAACAGCTTCAGAATTGTGTTCTTAAAGCCTTTTGCTCACTCTGTCCAGCACATTCAGGTTCACTTGATGAGAATTTAATGTGAAAGATGATGTCTGACCTGTAAGCTCATTAAAGTAAGCACACCATGCCTTAAATTTCATCACTTATTAGAATGTAAAAACTAGAATATTTTAAATATTCAAGTTGCAGTGACAGCTGTAGCCCTTATGTCTAGAATAGAACATAAAGAAAAAAAATCATGTCTCCAGTGAATAAAAATAAATTCCTTCAAAACAAATATATCTCAAAGAATTAAAAAGTACATTAAAGGCCTACTTAATCAAGGTACACACAACTATTTTGCAAAGGCAAGCTAGCAGCACACACTACCTTCTACTCAAATAGTCTTTACTTAGCTTTTACAGCTGTTCAAATGGAGAAAAATGATTGTGGAAAGAAGCTTCAAAGGGGCATGAAGTAAATGAATATATGAAATAAAAAGTGGAAAACAGAGTAAAGACTAGAACTACAGTGATTGTAAATATTGAGATATTGAGTTCAACTCTAAATACAATTTCTCAATGCTATGGCCCAAGTTCTTGATTCAAGTTCATTAAAATTAGTGTTGGTATAATTAAATGTCCTCCAGAGGAGTGAGATAAAATAAGCAATATGATCATACATATATCTTTCACCACCAGCATAAAAACCTAAAAAATAAACTACTCAGCTTTGGGTTCAACAATGGAAATGAAACCTCCAATCCACCTCAAGCACATTCAGTTTAAAGCAAAATAATTCAATTACCATTTCAATTCCAAGCATGGCTATGGTCAAAAACCCAAAAAAGTTAACAAGTTGCTAACATGAATATGAATTGGGATGAAAAACAGCAGGGAATTTATTAGAACTCCATTGTACAAATCAACAGATAGTGGGTTTCCTTCAAATACTTTGTGCAGTAACAGTGGCATAATCTTACAAAGAATTGCAAAATTACTAGGGCTTGTGGGAAGATTGAGGGAAATATTATTTGAGAGGAAATAAAAAGACATGGATTGCTCATCTCTAAAAGAACATCAGCAAGAAGGGATATAACAAAAAAAAAAAAAAAAAGAATACTCCAAAGACATGTTGAGAGCTTTTTTCTCTATATTGGCTAACACACTAGACAAGGGACAGTGAACGGAACTGAAAGACAACAAATTTATGCCTGATAAAAGGAAATAACTTTTCATACAATGCATAAACAAACTACGACACTCACTGCTACAGAATCCTAAGAGGGAAAAAACAATTGCACAGCCAAAAGTGTATAAAGCCAGGCAGAATATTCAATTTTCAATGCTAACAGATTTTTGGAGAGATCGTGATTTTTGGATACATTTCATGCATTAGGGCCCATGGTACACTTATTTATGTAACAGATAATCAAGAACAGGCAAATCATCTCAGATCTCTACATCTTCTACCTCACTGCCTTCCGAGGCATCTGGAGGCAGTCACTGTTGTAACAGGGCAGAAGATAACTGGGACCATGGACCTAAGTCAGTGTGTCTGAAACATCACTGGCACATCAGACAGGAAAGCCACCCCAACAGTCAGGATACATAACCAGGGGAACAGCAGCCCTGCAGAGGCTGTCCAGACTCCCAACTTGAAGGTTTTTAGAAAAGCAGCTAACAGGNTTGAAGGTTTTTAGAAAAGCAGCTAACAGGAATGGTTTTAGTGATGTCAGTTTGGGCAGAGCAGAGGGATGGAAGAGGTGCTCTCTCCTTCCTATATTTTCTCTTAAATCCAGCCAGAAAATAATATAAACTGGCAATTTAAAATTAAGGTATAGCCATTCTTAAGTCATGCAATAACAAGAATAGACAAAAATTCAGTTTAAATGTAATGATTCAGATTAACAGCAAGATTATCTTTATTATTAAAGTAATTTTTGATAAGTTACTTTCCAAAACTTGTATTCATTTGTTTAGGACACTCTTTTGTACATAATTTTCACATAGCTGTCATAAATTTATGTCACTATTCAGCAACCTATCTACTTAACAGAAGGCAGACATACTTAATGAGGTAACTGGACAAAGTTCAGCTGTCATGTAATAAGAAAGCTTTCCTTTAAACAACAAATGGTGATCCTATAAACACTGACTTTGCTTTTGGCACTTATATACAAGTCTATTTCACAATTTTCCCATGAGAAAAAGGCTTCTGAGGTTTATTTTTCAACACAGTCACAGTAACTGAAAATAAGGAAGGCCTCATCATTGACTCTGGTATTGAGCCGAGCTTATCTGGCATTGAGGCAATTTAAATATCCCTATTCACAGCAGGAGCTATTTACATTTTGATTCTAACCTAATCAGAAACAGCAGTGTGTTTATGATGCAGCAAGAGAAACACCAACTTTTCACGCATGAAACTCTCATCTGCATTATTCATCCACATCAAACTTCAGGCATTATCAGCAAAGAACTTGCAAACAAATCATCCATACCAAGCAAAACTTTGTTCAGTTTTTTTTTTTTCTTTAGACTTTTAATAGATGGTGAATCATGTTACTGAAATTGTGCTTACAGCCATAACCAGCTATGGACAAGGGACCCTGGGTGCTGCATCTTTTGTGCTTGAAAAGGGAAGATGGTAAGATTACAGACTGCATATTCCACTCTATCCAACCACAAAGCCATTTTATGACTGCTCCCATGCTGTTAAAAAACACACATACAAACAACCCCCAGGCCCCACCCAAACGAAACCAAAACATAGAAAAACTGCAAAGAGTCCCCCACAAACCACTCAAAAACAAATAGTTCACTTCAGGCTATTTACAACACACTGCTTAAGAACCAAGCAGCTTGAATGTTAGGACATTAGAACATTATGTCTCAAAAGACTTGGAGGTTTGCCTCAATAAAAAAACCTGACAGAAATGAAATGTAACTAGTTATCTAGTGCTAAACTGAGAATCAGTTCTTATTTTTCTAACCTACGTGAAAAATTACAACAGCTTTCATCTGTCTCATTTTTAAGGATTTTCCTTTTCTTACCAGCATCTCTAGGTACAACTTAATGTTGCAATAATGAAGGAATGTCATGGGAGAAGAAGTAATGATACATGTCACAGAAAACCAGGAGTTAATTCTATTACAAATAATTTACTGCCTACACAGGAAAAATACCAGACCAAAGCCATACAATCTGGTGACAGTACTTAGAATGACTAAACTCCCTTTGCAGTATTTGTGAGACTGCAGACATAGAAAACTCTATAAAAATGGGAATTTCAATTGTTGTGACCCAAGGTTGTATTTAAGAGATTCTCTGACTGTTTCTTGGAAGAGGTAGTCAAAGAAACACAGAGGGACAAAGCACCATTTCACTTGGCCCTGAGCAGCAAGCAGCCTCTGATTCAGAATGTC
>VYZP01005477.1:6166-30493 GCA_013400635.1 Hypocryptadius cinnamomeus
AAAAAAAAAAAAAAAATCCAACTCTCGAAGGGAGACAGAAACCACCTTGCAGACATTTCAAACAAAAATCTCTGTGGACAGAGATCTCATCTGGAGAGCAATAAAAGAGACATTTACAGGCGGGGGCTCGAGGGGAGATGCGGGCTGGGTTTCCTTATTTGTGTCATTGCTCGTGGTTCTTGCTGAAGTCCCTAGCCCTGCTGCTCAGGTGTTTTGATGGAGTTACAGGTAAATCTCCAGGTGGAATTTGGTTTCTTCTCCCTTAAAAAGTTTAAGTTCAACACCCGCTTCCTTCGTTGGGCTCTTTCCGCCCCCCTTCAACCTTTTAGAACGGAATTAAAGCCCAGCCCAGGTGCCCCACGGCAGCGATAAGATCCCGAGCCTCGGAGAGGCGCGTGGTATTTTTAGAGGTGTGGGACTTTTTTTTTTTTTTTTTTTTTTTTTTTTTTTGTTATTTATCCGTGTTTTAAGTCCAGGGCTCCATTTTCATCTGCTTTATTTTTAAATATTTGGAAAGCTCGAACTAAAATAACAGCAGTGGTTTAAGTGCCTGCCTTGTAGTAATGGAAAATATTTCGAAAAGCCCCTGCCTTGTGTGTATCCGAGGGTTTCCAAGGATTTGTCAGGTGTGTTTGCTGCTGTCTCGGGGCGATCGCACGGCTGTTCACCGATTTTCTCTTACACCTGAGTGCGTGCAGGTTTTTTGCTCCGTATCTGTCCCTAGAACCTCAAGGTGTTCATATAAATGTATTTTAAAATGTTTCTATTTCTATATATGTAATAGATGAGAACGTATTTCTATAAACATGTATATTTACAGAAAGATATATAAATATAATTTTTATAGGAGTATCTATATTATAACTTTTATTTTAAAACTTTTTTTGGCAAATTTCCTCTCCTGTTCCAGCGGTTTATGGAGGGAGGGAAGTAACTTGCTTCCAAAAGTTCTCACGCTCAGATTTGTTCAAAAAAACGGAGATTCAAAACTTTGGTGAAAGAAATAATTAGTAAAAATACAAAAAGACGAGCAGACACACGAGGAGGTGAATAAACAAACCCGCCAGCCTCGAAATTCCGATTTTGCTTTGATAAATCACCCGGTTCGCCTCGGATGGGACCCAGCACCACCCAAACTCGTCCCACATGCCAAGGGCACGGTGGGGAAGATCCACCTGGGAACGTGGTTTAACCCTTTTGTTAAACGTTCCCCCAATGTCTCCTCCTCGCACGCACACACACGAAACCACCCTGGCAAACTTTGTTTTTATACTTTCATTTATTTCTTTATTTATTCAACAGGCGAATGTTCCCCAGTTACAAAGTGAAGGTCACTGGACTCAATCCAAAAACGAAGTACATCCTGTTGATGGATATTGTACCGGCGGATGACCACAGATACAAATTCGCGGATAATAAATGGTAGGCACGCGTGGGGGAGAGGGACGAGACCTCTGGGCTGCCCGGGGGGGGAGAAATCCTTCAATCAGCGGCTCGTCCTTCTTTTTCCATGCAAAATGTTGGGCTGCAGGAACCTCACCTGGGCGGAGTGGGGTGTTCCCACAGCCCCTGGGAGAGAAATGCATCCAAAAAAGAGGAAAAACCGCAGGAATTCTGTCGCAATTAACGAATCCTGTTTGACAATGAGATTATTTACTATTGTGGAGCTGATGGTTTAATTATATTAAGGAAGGCAATATCTCCGGGCAGGAAAATCTTTAAGGATTGATTCTTTGCTCCTGGCCGTTAATTAGGGAAGGGGAAGGATGGGGTTAAACGGGCGAGAGGCGAGAGCCATCTCCGACGGGAAAGGTGCCAAAGAGCTCAGTAATTCCCCGAGCCAGCCGTGCTGGAAATGCCTTTTCTCCCCGGCATCGGGTACCTGCGTGGGAGGGCACGGAGGGGCAACGTGAACCCACGGGAGGGGACGGAGGGGCAGCCGGAACCCACGGGAGGAGCCCCAAGAGGGGATGGAAGGGAGCAGGAGCCCACGGGGGCCTACGGACGAGGAGCAGGAGCCCAAGGGAGGGAATGGACAGGGAGCAGGAGCCCCAGGAAGGGACGGATGGGAGCAGAAGCCCACGGGAGGGGATGGACAGGAGCAGGAGCCCACGGGGGTCTACGGCTGGGGAGCAGGAGCCCCAGGAAGGGACGGACGGGAGCAGGAGTCCACGGGAGGGGACGGACGGGGAGCGGGAACCCCAAGAGGGGATGGACGGGAGCAGGAGCCCACGGGAGGGGACGGACGGGGAGCAGGAGCCCACGGGAGGGGACGATCGGGGAGCAGGAACCCCAAGAGGGGATGGACGGGAGCAGGAGCCCACGGGAGGGGACGGACGGGGAGCAGGAGTCCACGGGAGGGGATGGCCGGGACCAGGAGCCCGAGGAAGGGACAGATATTGGGAGCAGGAGCCCACGGGCGGTCCCCAGGCGGCCGTGGCTCAGTCCCGTGTCCCACGCAGGTCGGTGACAGGCAAGGCAGAGCCGGCCATGCCCGGCAGGCTGTACGTGCACCCCGATTCCCCCGCCACCGGTGCGCACTGGATGAGGCAGCTGGTTTCCTTCCAGAAGCTCAAACTCACCAACAACCACCTGGATCCCTTCGGACATGTAAGTACCGGGGTGGGACGAGGGCATCGTGCTGTCCAGCACCCACAGGGGGTGTCCCCTGCCACCGAGGGCGTGCCGGTGTCACCCACCCCCAAATCCAGGGCTGCTGGGGTGTTATTTCACCCCTGAGAGAGCGGGAGGAACCCCCCAAAACCAGAAGCATAAACCCTAAAGCCGGGTTGTTTCGTGGGAATTGGTGACAGACAACTGGGGCCTGGAGTTGGCGAGTGGGTGAAACTCTCCTGGCTTGACTGAGTATTTGGTCACTGATTTTAATCGCATGGCGAGTGCCCAATCGTTAAAATCCGCCCGCTGCCTCCGGGAATTTGCCTAACAGGTAAAATCAATCAGGCATAATTAGCGGAGGAAAGAGGACTTAAAACCTATGGGATGTGGATCCCTCGATGAGGAAAAAAAAAAAAAAAAGAAAAAGAAAAGTAACAATAATTAAAGACAATTAGAGAAATTGAAGTCCCGTTAGAACTTCTTGGGCATTAAAAAACTCTTTGCGAGACTCGTGGGGCCGTGAAAATTTGTGTGAATTCTGCAGCCAGGAACAGCCCTCCTTCGGAGGTCTCCAAAGATGCGAGTTCCTCCGAGCAAATATATATGTGCATGTAAGAATAAAATATATACATATGTACATATATATATAAAATATATAATTGAACGAATATGTGACTCCAGATCCCGCCAGCCCTTTCCAAGGGTGGATTTTTCTCCAGTCTCGTTTCAACACTTCAGTTTCATTTTTTCCAAGCTGGTTTTTTTTTTCTTTTCTTCGCTTTTTAATGATAAATTTTGTGCTATTAAATCCTCGCCCACGTGGTAGCCAAGAAAGTGAGAGGGCTTTAGGGGAGAGGAGCCAGCAGAGTCTCCAGCCCACCCCAATGCCGAGCATCATTTACAAGCTCTCCTTTGCACCTTCATTTGCGGGGCTTGATTTCCTTTTTCTTTTTATAATTCGAATTTTATTTTCATTCTAATTAAGCTGGTGCAGAAGGGGTTTGCAAGGGCCGCTTCCCAGGGATCAGCAGCTTTCCTGCGGGAAGAGGGAGGGGAGCAGCGCAGCCGGGGGAACCCATCCCACCCCCGGGGTGCTTTTGGGGAGAAGGGGGGGATCCGGCCCGGGGGGACGGGGCCAGGCATCCCCGCTGGGAACAGGCGGCTCTGGGGAAAAAGTCCCTCCAAACAAACCGAAGACGCTGAGGGGACAATAAGGGACTTCAGAGGAGGAGCTGCGCCAGGAGCCTCTCAATTAGAGTCGCTGTAATGAAATTAAAAACCATTAGATCGTTCACCGTTGATGTCTACGACTTTCCTGGATGTCAAAGCAATTTGCTTAAACCCCCGGGACGGGGGAGGCGGCGGCGGGACGCGCTGCGTCTCTCTGTCGCCAGGGTCCGGCAGTCATTATCGGGCCCTTGCGGCCCCCCGCCGCCCCCCATCCTCCCCCGGGATTAACCCGGTACCGAGCAGGGCCCGCTTTTTATCTGGAGCACCGCGACAGCCCCTCCCGGCTCCGCCACCGTCCTCTGCGGGTGGCTGGCGGGAGGGATGTCCCTAAACCCCCAAATCCCTCCAGCTCTCTTCCCTCGCCCTTTCTTCACTCTTTACCCCCCTGCGATGGGATGGGGGTGTTGAGATGCCCCCATTTGTCCCCATCACGTGTTGGGGGAGCAGCTCTGGCCCCTCAGGGGTTTGTGTGGATGGAGCGGGGCTGGGGAAGGGGGAGCAGGCGAGTGACAGCACCTCCCGGCCCTGCTGGGCTCCTGGAGAGATCCGTGCCCCTGCCCCAGCACCTCCATCTGCCCTTCGAAGTGGCTTCTGAAAAGGGCAAACATTTTGGGGAAGGGGCTGCGGGTTCCTGCTGGTGTGTGTCCTCCTCCTCCTCCCCCGGGAAGGGGGGATGCGCCGTGCTGTGCCCCCTCCATTCCCACGGGATAGCCTCTCCTTCTCCCCCTGCCCAGATTATCCTGAACTCCATGCACAAGTACCAGCCCCGGCTCCACATCGTGAAAGCGGACGAGAACAACGGCTTCGGCTCCAAGAACACCGCCTTCTGCACCCACGTCTTCCCGGAGACCGCCTTCATCGCCGTCACCTCCTACCAAAACCACAAGGTGAGGGGCTGGGCCGGCAAACCGCATCCCGCTCCTCGCCTCTTCCCGCTGCTCTTCCCGAGAGACTCAGCCCCTCTTCCCTCCCTACTTCTTCTTTCACCCCTTCTTTTCCTTTTCACTCCTTCCTTCCTCCTCCGTTTTCTTTCCTTCCTTCCTTCTCCTTTCCCCCTCCTTTTTCCTCTCCTTTCCCCTTCTCCACTTCCTTTCTGCCTTCTTTTTCTTCTCTTTGTCTCCTTCCTTTTCTTCTCCTTTTCCCTTGTCCTTTCTTCTTCTCCTCTCCCCTCCCTGTCCTTTTCCTTTCCTTCCTTCTCCTTTCTCTTTCCCTTTCTTTCCTCTCCTTATCCCCTTCTTTTTCCTCTCCTTGTCCTTTCTTCTTGTCCTTTTCTCTCCCTTGCCCGTTTTCCTCCTCCTCTCTCCCTCCTCTCCCTTCCCCTTTCCTCTCTCCCATCCCCATCCCATCCCCTCTGTTATTCCTGGCCACACAAAGCATCCAAAGCCGGGCTCGGGGCGAGCCGGGGAGGGGGAATGAGCTCACCAGGATGCTTTGCTCACACGGAGACGACCAACCGAGGAAGTTTGCTTTATCTCCCCCCCTCCCCATGGGTCAAAGGCTCCTAATCTGGAGGAGGGAGCCGGGCGCTCCCCTCCGCGGCCGGGCGCTGATAACCCGGCTGCCCACGGGGGGCTGCGGGCTTGGCAGCCGGGAGGCCCGGGCAGGAAAGGGAGGCTCAGCTCTCGAGATCAGGCAAACAAAGCACGAAAATAACGGGATGGGTTTGTCTTCTGCTGGAGTAGAAAAGGGTTGGGTGGAATAAGGGTTTTTTTGGTGCTGTCGTTGCCCCTCTGTGAGGAGCCCGCTGCTGCTCCTTCCCCGCTTGGGTTTGGGCTTCCCCAGCCAGCAGGGGAGGAGGAGGAGGAGGAAGAAGGCTGAGTGTTGGAGGCAGGGTGGTTCTCCACAGGGATGTCTTTCACCAACTGTCCCTTGCCACAGCCCCATGAAAACTCAATTTCTTTCAGCAAAAAAGCAAATTCCTCTCCTAATCACATAAAAAGCACTCACTATAAACTTGTACTTACTGGCAGGTAGGATGGCTCCTTTGTACCCGACTTCTCAAACAGAGAAAAGTCATTTAGCACCCCAAAAAAATCCTGGATGCTTTCCTGGAAAGGCAGGTTCCTAAACCCGTGTGAAATTATTGCATTTCCTCCATCCATCAGCTGACCAGCAAGATGCAGAGAGCAGAGCTGGGCTGGAGAAGAAAGAGTGTTCCACCATAACTAGGGAGAAAGGAAAATACTTCCCTGCCCTTTAAAATAGGAGCTGCTGGCACGGCTGGGACAAGCAAACCGAATCCAAATTGAGTCCTTGCCAAATTATGCCTTAAATTATAACTCCACTGTGGATGCTATAAAATCAAGTTTAACTTCTGCTTGATGGATTTGCAGAAAGAATATAATATTAATAGAAGTGGGAGTTAATAAAACAGGACACACTGCCTGCTTTAAAGGCATTTCCCGAGCAGAAAACAGACATGAATGGAACTGCTCTCCTTTGAAGAAAAACGGGGCTGGTTTGTAGGAGAAGAAATGATCATGCAAATAGAATGAAAGCAAAGCAGGAACATGTAAGTACAGTAGTTTGGGAAAACTGCCATGCTAGGAGGAGCAGGAATATTTGATTGTAAATCAGCAACATCTGTGTGATAAGAAATGACATCTGTGTATCTGACACAGGCAGGGATCCCCACAGACAGACCAGGACACATTTTACACACCCCTGACACGTTTTACAGGCTCTGACATCCCTCTGCCCCCTGACACACACATTCCTCCCCGTGCTGCTTGCAGTCAGGGGGGGAACAGGGGAAGAGTGGCTGTAGCCCCTGGATAACATCCCAATTGGAAAAGATAGAACCATAAAAATAAACCAGGGGATGATCTTCCCTAAATGGCATCTTCCTGCAGGGAAGGGAATAAAAGTTGTAGCTCACCCCAGTGCAGACAGGGAATGATATTGGGGTTGATGCAAATGCCAAGGAGAAACATCCTCCAGCTGAGGTGGGTGAAACTGAGTCGGGGTCTTTTCCAGCAGCTGAAACTGAGCTCAGCTTTCACAGCTGAGAGGTTGCTTGGAAAACCAGGTTTTCCTCTTGTAGCACAGACTGCATTTCTCCCAGTCATAAAGGATGGCAGCCCCCCACATGTGGGGCATCCCCAGCTCTTGCTGTCAGTGCACTGCTGATTTTTTTCCCGTTTTTCTCTCTCACCTTCACCCCTCACCTGTAGCTCATCCCTCATGCAATCTTTCCCGTCCACCCCACCCAGCCTCTGACATATTTTACACAGCGTTTCATACACCCATATATTTTACACACACACACAAATTCATCCCTGCATGGGGTTTAGGTTTCAAGAGCTCTGTTAGAGCTGAATTCTATTACAGAATGAATTGTGTGACTCACCCCAAAATGCATTTGAGTCCATGCTTCCACAGCTTACAGAAATACCTGCCTGCTTCCAGATAGGTCAATTTATTTCAAGAGCACAGCTGCAATCCCAATGTAGGGCTTGTGCTTATTTCCCCTGATATTTTAGACAGCCTGAAAAGATATTTAAGCACCCTGGGATCTCCCTCTCCTCAGCCCTACTCCCCAAAAAAAGGCTTAAGCTATGAAGAGAGTTTTGGTGAAGTTTTCAGGGCGGTTGTCAGCAGCTCCATTGGTCACCTCCCCCCTCTCTGCTACCCTTAAAAACACCCCAGAAATATCGAGGTGTTAAAAAAGGTCACATGCACATTTCATTTCCTTGCCATTTACACAATGGGTGCTTGCAATCAGGTTGATTCCCAAATATTAACTTTCCCTGCAGTTAAGCACCATTTTGCTGTAGCTTAAATCATTGTGTTACTGGCTCGTATTTATTAGGTATGAGCTCTCTGCTTAGGACCAGGAAATGAACCTAATAGACAGAAATAATTAAGGTTCTGCCCTCATGAGGGTTCTTTCAAAAGCAAGAATTCACAACAATTATTCTCATTAATTTTTACAACCTACATTCCCCCTTAGCTGGACTTGGGCTTTATATTGGTTCTCCTCCCTCAGGATATCCGGTATTATGCTGATTTTTTCCCCCCACCCTAAGTTATTTAACATTCTTGGTAGCCAAAATTCTTTTAAGGAAACGTTAGCCCCAGCTGGGATGTTACAGGCACCCAGAAATGCTGTGTGCACCAGGGAGGAGCAGGGCAGGGCATGGCCAAAGACTGGATTCACTGCCAGATATCTGCTGGGATTTCTGAATAGAGAGGTTCATCCTTCCCCTAAAAAGACCCAATGTTAAAATCATGCTGGTGAGTCAGCTGGTGCTCCATTCTGGGAGTTCTGGAGAGCTGCCTGTCCCCTCTGAGCATGTGGCTTCTTGTCACTGTGTTTGAGGGCTGGAGGTGGGCAGGTCCCTGTGTGTGGGGTGTTTTCTCCTGAGAGCTCCATTTTCCCTGTCTTAGGTTGCAGGTGGCCACCTCCACCACTTCAGCAGAGGCCACCAGTGCAGTGACCCGGCTGGAATCTCGTGGGATTCCCCTGTGCAGCCCCCCAGGCTCTCCCTGCCCTGCCTGGGGTCATTGTCCCTGTGTTTCTCCATCTGGTTGGCAAGAGGGGACAGCCCCTCTCCTTACCCAGGGCAGACCTTTCTCCAAAGAGAGGTGCCCCAAGTGCTGGGAGAGACACAGCTCCCTGGGGCTAAGCAAGGTGGGAGAAGTAGCTCCTCTTCATCACCAGACCTGGTGGCTTCTGTGCAGCCCTGGGGCACCTGAGGATGGCAGGGAGCTGCTGCTCTCTCCCTGACCCTCTCTGGGGCTCCTCAAGATCCTTACTGCTGGTCCAGGCCTTGGTGGGACAGTGCTTCCTTCCAGGGTCTCCTGCCCTTCACAGCTCTGGCTGAACCAGCCTTGTCTCCTTCTGTCTCTGCTGCCTGCCAGCCCTGGGACAGGGTGCTCAGCCAGCCCCGAGCCCCTGGACCCTTTTGGTCCCCAAAGCAGCCCCTCTCCTCAAGCTTGGCCAAGAGTCCCTCTGGATCTGGCATCCATCCTGCCTGCAGACTCATCTCCTTCCCCCAAATCTCTCTTCCCATCCTTGGTCCTTGTGTCCCAGTTCAGGCAGCAGCCTCCTCAATGACCTCTCTGTCTCACCCCAGCACCTCCAAGCAGCCTCCCAGCCCCTCCCATTTCCTTCACTGCCTTTGGGTTCAGCATCTTCTCCCCTCTGCCAGCAACTCCCCCCACTCCCTTTTCCTGGGGCTCTGAATTCCAGCTCCCCATCCAGCCCCTCTGCTTGGCCCAGCTCTCCCTGGGCTCAGCAGCCACCTTGTCTGCATCTGTTCCTCTCCTTCCCACTCCTCTGGTTTGGCTTCCTCCTCCATCCTGCCTCGGTTCCCACCTGGGCTACGTGAGAGCCTGGCAGAAGTCCCTGTGCTCTCCAGCCCCAGGGGAGCCTCCCATGGCTCCAGCACTGCCAGCTCCAGCGGTGGCACAGCTGCTCCTGGTCCCTCTCTGCCACCCTGAGCAGGACCACGAGCACCTGCAGGACGGGGAGAAATGGATCCCCACAGAGAGGGGAGGTCCATGAGTGCTCTGCACCTCTCAAGGGTGACCACCTGCACCTCTCCATCATTAAATAGTGACTTTTTTTCCCCCCCCATCAGTTTTAAGTTCTCCAAGTGGCACAGATCTGAAAGAGAGCTCAGAAATGAAAGATCCACGTTGCTTTTCCAGAATGCCCAACCTTTCTTAGTTTCAGAAGAGGCCAAAAAGATCAAGGTGTAGTGTTTTCCATTAGCTTAAGTGCTTAAAAAAAAGTAGTTGATAGCAAAATATATAAATAAAATAGACCCCAGGGCACCTAGTTAGGGGGTGCTCCCCCCTATCAAAGTTCTAACTTTGTTACAACTTCTAAAGTGAGAAACAATTCAGAAAAATCTTATCACGGCAAGTTCTTTATAAAAAATATCACAAAATGGTAGTTTTGATTTTGGCCATAATGACATTTGTGAGCCTTTAGGCACAAATCCCATATAAATACATGTCTGTGGAAAAGGAAAAAGAAGTGAAGCATCTTTCCTTGCCCTAACTCAATGCAAAGGTAAATTTTGTCATGCTGGAGCTAAGGATGCTGTTGGGAAGGTCTCAGCAGAAGAGTTTTGTGGCCAATTAGCCCAGAGAAAGGAGCGCAGGGGAGCAGCCCAGGGATTGCTTTGGGATTCCCAATTCCATTGGGAACTGTCACTTCCCATTAAAGTGAAGGTGAACCCATAGGTCAGACAAGCCCTGAAAAGTGGAAATCTGGGAGGCTTCACCCTGCAAAGCTCTGGTCTCCAAGGGTCTGTGGCAGCTTCAGAACCAGTGAAGCTTTCCCATCAGTAACAAACACACAAACAAAGCCCTTCAGTTTTATTGAACCTGTGCTGTACAATTCAGCCCTGGGCACTCTGTCTTAATGACCTCGCAGGACGTTGTATTTTGTTTTATTTTTCATGAGGTAATTGTCATTTGACTTTCTGACAGCTTTTCTGCCCCCCTGCCCCCCCGTGAGTTATAGTCAATTAAACTCAGTTTTGCTGTGGCAAAGCTGATCCAGAAGAAGGTTTTTTCCAACCCTGCATTTGCTTTTCCACCTCTGGAATAGTTTGGAAGTCAGGGGAAAAAGTGGCCAAATGAAATATCTTCCACAGGTTGTTTGCTACAGCAGGGATTCACCAACTTTTTCTCTGTTTTCTAGTTTGTTGTGTACAGTTTTGTTAAATCTGGCTTGGGCTCTCCTAGCTTTGTGGTGGCTGATGCCATGAGTTGTCACCTTGGGAAACTTTGTTCTGGGAGCTCCAATCCATCTGAAGGACACCAGAGGTCTGAGAATTAATTCTAAAGCTGTAGTCCCTGGTTTTCAGATGCCTTCAATCCAGCAGATCCTTAATTTTAAGGAGGCTGAAGTTGGCTGTGATTCTCTTGGGGCATTTGGCCACCAGCACCAACACCTTTGCTTGTAAGTGTGTTCCTCATGTGGGTTAGGAGACTTCTCTTCTCCTGAATCACCAGATTTGCAATATTGAGGTCCTGTTTTGCTATTTTGGCTGCTATTTCGTGGGTCATTAAAAGCTTGAAGAATCAAACGGGGCATTCAACTGAGGGGCTTAAACGAGGGGCTGGAGCACTGCTGGCTCCTCCTCCAGCGACCAGCGTGCACTGGGGACCTGTGAAGGCACTGCCACCCACCCCAGAGCCCTCTGGCAGTCCCCATGTCCCTCCCTTGATTCCAGCAGGGAGCTGAGGCTCCCAGTGCAGGCGCCTTGGTTAAAATGCCTTCGGTCAGGTTGGGATGAATCCGGCCCTTTGTGCCTTTGTGTGCTGGTGCCAATCCTGTAAATCCTCACTCACTGAAGGACTTCACTTATGTGAGCAAATATTGCCATTGGGGTCGGCAAGGGAGGACAACTCCTACATTTACAGGGCTTCAGGAACATTCAAAATGTTGAATAATGCCTATTATTCATTCTAGAAGAGTCACCACCTTCAAACCGATAGGCAGTTGCTTTGCAAAATACACAGCTGGTTGTGTAATAATTCAGGGCTTTTAATTACAAAATGCACCTCTGTTTTATTGCTAGAGAATGGCTCAACTGGCAAATTGACCCCAAAAGATTGTTTGTTTACCCTTCTGTTTGAAATCTGAAATGAGGGACAAAAAAAAAGTGCCAAAAGTGCCAAGGGCTTGTTTATGGGCTGAAGTATGGTCCTGATTTAATGGAATGCCTGTGGAGATAAGTCTAAGTGTGGTGGGGGGCTCTGTGAGAAGTTTGGGGCTGAATGAGGCAAAAATGGCAAATAAACAAGCGGCCCTTGGAAAAAAAAATGAAAAAAAAGACAAGAAAAGAGCAAAATAATCTGGTTGTGCATACACCTGGCGGGGTTTGCTATTGACACTGGGCGAGCCAGATTTTCCTCTTTGGATTTTGGCAGGGAGGTGGGCCCGGTTGTTTGTGCTTGAGTCGGTGAGCATGAACCTCCCTCTGTTCTCTCTCCGTTGATCCTGAGCTCCTTCCTTCCCCTTGGCCAGCTCTCAGTAGGAAGGAAGGACAGGGTTTCCATAAAACGTGGTGAGAGCGTGAAGTTCCTCCAGTGGCAAACACGGGGTTGTCTTTCCTCCTGGGCAATGTCTCTCCTGGTTCCTTGCTGAGAGCTCAGACTGCCAGGCAGTGATGGAGAAAAGAGAAAAAAAAAAAGGGAACTTTCCCCTCTTCTGCCCAAATTTTGGGGTTTTGCAGCAATATCACACCTGGTCCAGACTCAGTCCTCTTCTGCCAAGGCACCAAAGCATTTGCGTCAGACTTGGCACGGCAGAGGGAGTTTTTACAAAATCCACAGGGCAGTGGACGGTGTTGCTGGTCCACAATGAATATTGGCTTAAATGACAAGCCCTGCTCACTAAAACCCTCAGGAAAAGTAGTGCAGGAGGGGAATGAACCTCTTGGAGCAGGACAGTCCCTTTGGGTAAGGGCATGGTTTGTCTAGAAGCTGCTTTAAATGTTAAATTTAGATGCTTTAAGAGGACCGAAGTTGAGACTGAGGGGATTCATCTTGCTAAACTTTAGGCTCTCAAAGTAGCTCACTTGGTGAGCAAACTGGAAGTGATGGGGAGACAAAAAATCCTCCAGGGTTTGATGGTCACAGGTGAAGTTGCCCTCAAAGTAATTTAGGTAATGAGTCCATGAAATGCTGCCTGCTGTGGGGCAGGATGGCAGATGCAGAGCACCGAACCACATTTAGCTGGTCTGAAACACCCAAAGGGTGAGAATCACTGGGCTGGGAGAGAGGGTGCAGGGTCTGAGAGGTGAGGTTTTGTCTTGCCTGTCCACTGGTGAAAAAATACTTGGGATTTGTTCAGACCCAAATTCCATCCCTGGTCCTCTGAGCAGCGAAGCCCTTTCTGTCCCAACAGCAAAATGAAAGTAAGAACTCTCAGAAAGCAGATTTTCTCCAGAGAAAAATGTGTGTGAGCAGTCCCACATGTTAGTTATGGGACAAGCCTGGGAAGCGAGAGGCTGTTGACAGGAGATATTTTTCCTGTGGAGCATTCCAGGGAAAGACCCATCTGGAATGGCCAGTGCCTGAGCTGAGGGATGACTGGAGTTCCTGCAAGCTGTGTTTTCCCTCCCATCCCTGCCTTGGGTTTAATAACCACTGTCCCCTCTGTCCCAGCCCATGCCTTGGACTGGCCATGACCCCGTTGTGTTTCCTCCCTTCCAGATCACCCAGCTGAAGATTGAGAACAACCCCTTTGCCAAAGGCTTCCGTGGCAGTGATGACATGGAGCTCCACAGGATGTCCAGGATGCAGAGGTAACGTGTGCCACCCTCATGGGGACCCTCCCAGGGTCACCAGAGCCACCTGGGCCTCGCTTGGCACATCCCTTGTGGCCTGGCCTGAGCCAGGACATGGTGCCACTCCCTGCCTTGGCATCTTCATGGCTGTTCTACATCAGGTTGTTGAAACATTCCCAGGATGTGGGGCCAAAATCCTGGACCCTCTGCTCCCAGGGGAATCCCTTAATTGCTGGGTGGCAGAGGCAGGACCTCACTTGTGGGATGCTGCCATGGCCACAGAGACTTTGCATTTCTTTCAGACACGTCCCTATCCAGAACAGCCTTTAGCTTTGTGCTAAACTCTCCTCTCTCTGAGGCTGCACGTGGACTTAGACTCACTAAAAACTTGGAGTAGCTGGGAGAAGCTCTGGCCACCAGGCTACTGTGGAAGAGCTCCTGAATGTTTTAAAGACAAAGATCGCAGCCTTGTTTTGGGAGTCGGGTTTTTAAGCTTGCTCCAGCTGCCTCTGGAGGTGGTGGTGGAGAGTCCTGTGCTCTGTTGTTACTGGCTTTGGAGGGGCTTTGGCAGGAGGAGAGTGTTTGTCTGCTGGGTTCTTCTGGATGTGCAGAGCAGGAGCAGAGGTGTGGTGGTTTCAGGTTAAAGAAGGAAAGGTTAGAAAATGTTGGGATCTCCAGGGCCAGGTGGCTGAGGAGACCTTTTCAAATCTCAGGTTTGGCTGCAAGTGCTTAAGCTGAAAAGCAAGCCTAAATCTTGTTTGAAAATCCTGTTTAATGTCCTTTTCTAAATGTCAGGCCCTGCTGGTAATTAACTTCGTGCTTTTCCCTTCGCTTGGAACTTTCTCCATGTGTCAAGCTGCTTCCTGGTGCAAATGTTTTGCAGGAATGGTGCCATACCCATGATCCTAACTAAGGCAGATGGAGACTCTCAACAGAGCATTTTCCAGGAGGGGAGGAGGCACTCAGATCCTTTATTCTCTGGCTCCTGCTGGAGGGACCTGCTTTGGGACCTTCTGATGGGAGGGTTTTTCCCACTGCCCACCCAGGAGCCAGCTGTAGGTGGTCACTTCTGGTTGTTGTAGTTGATGATCTGAACGTGGCTCTCCATAGTCAGGAAAATTGTGCTGTCAGGTACCAAATAATTCCTGCAATCCTGCAAACTCACCTGGAACCCACCCAAACTGGCCAAATGTCCTCCTGTGTACAAACATGTTCAGACTCAGCCCCAGAAAAGCCAAGATAGACGTATAAAAAAGGTATAGGCAACACTTAATCTGCTCCATCGAAATCATCTCCGTGGGCTCCTGAATGTGCCCTGTGTTCCCTGCCTGCCCTTTCCAACAGATCCTGGCAGGATCTGTCAATATTTATTTATTTATGGTGGCACTACCCCTTGAAATAGCTCCCCCCACCCCGTGCCAGTCTCCCAGCTTCTACTGGAACTTGAGTGATGATGTGTTCTCCCCCCAGCCAATATTTTTTCTTGCTGCCAAACCACCCTTTCATTACAGCCACTGGTCAGATTTGACGGTTTGGATTCATGGGGGGTTTTTTTTTTGGAGCAGGAGGGAGGAGGTGGAACAGGGAGGACTCTTAGGAAGGGCTCGGTGCCATATGAAGAGCATGGCATCAGGCCACGCTGAGCCCGTGCTAAAAATTGATTGGCATTTTTATGCAGGGGCTGCGGTCGATGATCCAGGGAACAGAAACACTTGGAATATATAAATACACCCACTCAGGCCTGGCAGGGCTGGAAGGGTTAAAATCCTTGCCTTTACTGGATAATTTCTGATGTTCATTTTAATAACTTAGCAGAGGAATGGCTGTGTGCCTTTACAAAGGTGGCATTTTTTTTAAGGGAGGGCAGGATAAGATGATTATAGTAAAATAAAGACCCATTCAAGGTTGCAAATATGTGCCCACCTTTGTGGGTTTTTTATGTAGATATATGAATATATTCAAAATTATATATGAAAATATATAAAACCATATATAAAATCAGTTATGTATATAAATAAATTGTAGCTATAAAAAATAGGTTGTGTCTATGAGATAAAGAACCATTCAGGATTGAGAATGTTGCAGAACTATGCCCTGCCTTTTGTGGGTTTATATAGATTTAACATATAAATATATATTAAAATGTAATTAAATTTATATATTATATATTTTAATGTATAAATGTATGTTTATGACGTTGTTTCCCAGTGATGGACCAGTCAGTCTATCCTGGTTTTAGGGGAATGATGTCCATTTATGCCCTTGGAGAATATGGTGGGATGAATTTTTAGTGCTATTCCTCCATTATGAAAAAAGTAGCTGGAAAACCTCACATTTTTATAGCAGTGCAGAGCCTTTTGTACCAGAAACTGCTGACCTGACATTCATTCACCATGGCTTTAAGTCCATCCCTCTCCATGGCTTTCTCCTTTCCAGGGCCTCCCATATTGGTTTTTTCCTCTTATTTACCAGGAAAATTGTAATAAGCCTGTCCAGGTAGAATTTCATTCAGGAGTGGTGTGAAGACTTTCAGCAGCAGAGGATTTCACTAAAAAAGAGGAGCCACGAGCTCCAGAGAGATCCAAATTCCAGTGAATGTTCATTTTCCTCCCACTGCCTTTCTTTCCTGAAGCACAAGAGGTGCCTTCAGCAGCCTCTTTGGTAGGATGGACCCTCTGGGAAGAGGAGGTTTTTCAAAGCTTTCAAGTTTCTGAGCATGAGGTTGAGTTTTTTATTTATTGATTATGGAAAAACCCCCCAAAACATTAAAAAGGAAGGAAAATGCATAGAGGGATGTGAGTTTTATTGCATGTGTGGGTCTGGAGCACTGTGAGGGAGCAATTCAGGTCAACCCTGTAACCAATTCTTGCTGCTCATCTGCAGCTCCCATTGTCTGTGGTGGTTCTTATGGGGGCTGAGGAGCTTCTGGTAGTCTGGAAGGCCCAGGTTATCTTGTAATTTAATTAATTTTGTAAATTAATGCAGCTCAGCCCTTGAAGCTTCTGTTGGGAAGGCTTTTGAGGGGGAAGATGATGGCATGAAATGGTGGCTCTTGGCTTCTTCAATGGGTACTCTGAGGTCTTGAAAAGTGACAAAAAAATCCAGAATGCTCCACGTGACAGGGAAGAGTGACAGCGCGGTCTGACGTTGTGGCTGTGTTCTCTCTGTCAGGGATCACGAGCCAGTTTGCTGCCTTTGGCATTAATCCACAGCAATCTGCTTGGCCCCAAAGGAATTATTCCAAAGATTCCCATGTGTCATCAAGAGCAGAAACAGGGCCAGGCACCGAGGACACAAAATCAGTTCCATGAGTCAGAGCCAGCGTGACAGAGATGACAGTGCATTTTGGGGTGGCAGCAGGAGAAATGGATGAGCTCTGGTGTTCCCTGGCATTCCAACATCCTGTTGGACTGATGGACACCAGGCTGACTCAAGCATATCAGTCTTGCTCTGCTGCAAACCACCTCGTTCTTCTTGTCTTCTCACTGCATCTTTAATCCATTTCCATTTCCCAGGTTGTGTCACTGAAATCTCCCAGGGGTCACCCTCTGTCTGAAATGTTTTCAGTGTGAGATTTGGCATCATAACATCTGCTGGGGAAGAGATGCTTTCCTCCAGCACACATCCCCCAGGAAATATTCCTGGTCCTGGTTGAAATGTGTTCTGTAGAATTTGACAGAATTCCGATGAAATCCAAAAGGAAGCTGGGCAGATCTCACTTATTCACAGCTTTTTTGAAGTGAGAAAACCACTCAAGAAACACAGGGTAGCTGCAGTTTCTGTCACTGACCTTCCTCTGGGGAATCTGAGCAGCAGGGTTTGATCAGCAGAAGCTCAGCCCAGCACGAAGGGATGAGGTGCTGCCTCTGGCCAACATCCATTCTCCAGCTCCTCTTGTGTTCCTCTTACTCCAACATCTTTTTCTGGAGAAATGTATCTTTTTATTTGCCTGCTAATGAGAGCTCTTGGTCTCTACCTGGTTCTTTCCATTGCTGCTGCTTGGGTTGGTTGCAGTGATGGCTTTGGGCTGCACTGCTCAGAGGAGTTGCTAACAGACCACAGGATGATCATGGAATGGTTTGGGTTGAAGGGACCTTAAAGATCATCTCATCCCACCTCTGCCATGGGCAGGGACACCTTCCACATCCCAGGTGCCTCTAAGCCCTGTCCAGCCTGGCCTTGGACACTGCCTGGGATCCAGGGGCAGCCACAGCTGCTCTGGGAACCCTGTGCCAGGGCCTCCCCACCCTCACAGGGGTGGATTTTTTTCAAATATCCCATCTAGACCTATTCTGTCATTGTGAAGCCATTTCCCCTTTTCCTGTCACTCCAGGGCCTTGTAAACAGTCTCTCTCCAACTCTCTTGAAGGTCACCCTGGAACCTTCTCTTTTCCAGAGATGAATTCCAATTCCATTTCTGCCAGCCTTTCCTCCCAGCAGAGCTGCTCCATCCCTCTGACCATCCTGGTGCCTCCTCTGGGCTCCTCCAGCAGCTCCAGCTCCTCCCTGTGCTGGGCCCAGGGCTGGGGCAGCTCTGCAGGTGGGGTCTCACCTGAGTGAGGCACAGCGACCCTCCCTTGCCCTGCTGCCCATGATGCTGGGGAGGCAGCCCAGGACATGGGAGCCTTTTGGGTGCTGGGGCATTTCCAGCTCTCCCCCACTAGCATCCCAATCCCTTCTCCCCAGAGCTGCTCCATCATTTCACCCTCAGCCTGGACTGATCCCGGAATTGCCCCTGCCCCAGCACAGCACCAGCACTCGGCCTTGTTCAGCTGCCTGAGATTCCCCAAGGATCTTGGAGCCCCTCAGGTCCTGGCAGGAAGGTCAGGACATTTGCTGTGTTGGAGGAGAATGGGGCACTGAACAGACTCCCATGTTCCTCAGTGGAGATTTTGGTTCGTGCTGCTGCACATCCAGTCTCGGGTGTTATCCTCTGTGGGGCTGCTCTGCTGCCCCCATGCAGAGAGGGATCGTGGTAAATCAGAGCTGAGACTACAGGAAGTCCTCAGTAATTCCCCTCCTACCACGTCCTTTCCTGCTCTAGTTTATCCACTTCCAGACAGCCTCTTGAGAGTGGTTCAATTTTATTTCAATATGCTGGAAATCAGCTGAAATGAATGCACACTGACAACTGGGTTTGGTTTGATTTTTTTCCCTGGGAGATGATCTGTTTATTCTAGGCACTTTTCCCCGCTTCTTCCTTTTGCTGTGTCTGTTATGGCTGACTTCCACTTCTTCCCTCCTCTTCAGCCTCAGCAGGAAGGACAATTGGTGGCCTGGGAACTATAAACCCCAAAGCCATTGAGTTGTGTTTGCACTTCTGGAATTGGGGGTTGATTCTGTGCTGGGTAGAGGGGACAGCACTGTTGGGTGACAAATATTGGTCCTTTTGTTGGGACTGCCCAAGGAGGAGTTAAAATCTGGAAATTTGGAAAGAGTGGAGAGGATTCCCTGTGTTCATCCTTGGGTCAGGTTTTAGACTAAGATTTGATATTGTGAACAAGATTTAGACAGTTCAGGGATTCCAAGGCCGCTGTAAAAACATGGAAAGGAAATCCTTTCCCATGTCATGCTTCACCTTGACCTCCCACAGATCCTTGGGATCTGATATTTAATAAGTCTTCTGAAGCCTCGTTGCCATGAGCTACAGCAGCTCTGGAAAGCCTTGATGTTTTGTTGCAGAAATATCAGGAACATCTTCTAAAACAACTTGTTTAGGGCCAGTAGGGGTTGGGTGCTTCAATGCAGGAGCTTCCTGATTCTAAACTGTGGATTTTTGGAGAGGTTTTTAACCAGATTTTTGTCTGGCAGCTTCATTTACTACTCCTTGGCTGGTGCATCAGGAAACTTCACGTCTGCACATGAAAATATATGGAAAACTTTTATGCTCTTAGAGTGCAGTAATAAGCAAGAAAGTGAACTGGATGTTGCTCTGTGCAGGTCTGTATTTATAATTTTTCCAGTTATTAGTAATTTGCAGCAGCCAACAAGGTTTCTGGTTCTGGGATTGCAAAATCATCTTGAATTTGCTCCTTTGAATTCTTTGCTGGCCGTGAGCTTGTGGCAGAGGTGATCTTACAAAACTCTTGAGTCTGTTGTGGTGAGAGCATCACTTGGCCAGGGAAAGGGGAAGTTTTCATGAGAGAAAATGAGAGTTTCTAATTCCACCTGGCAGAGGTGGGATTTGGGATTGCAGGAGAAATTCACTTGTCAGGCCTGATCTGTAGGGTGGGAGTTCTGTGAGGAATTTGAAGTGGAATGTGGGTGCTACTAGGAAGTTCTGCAGAGCTGCTGTCCAACCCCGTGGATTTGGGAAACCTCTGGCCAGGAAACCTCTGGGAGGCAAGAACAGGGTCCAGACTTCAGCACCAATAGTTTTGGACCTCATCCATGATTTCTTTCCCCAAGTTTTAATAAAAATCAAAATATTACACAGCACTTTGTGCTGCTCCTCCCTGTCCCCTTCTGCTATTTTAATATAGTAAATAAATATTCATTATTAACCTCCAACAGACTTTAAATAGACCAGGGACAGGTTTTTTCCTTGTAAATTCTTTTCCCAATCAAATTTTTTTAAATTTTCTTTTGGTTTTCTTAATTTTTAATGCAAAAATGAAAGTAGCTCATTAACACCCCATGCAAAACTAACGTTCTGGCCCAGAAGCATCAACAACCTCATTCTTGCTATGTGGACAATTTCCTACATTGCTTAGGTCAAGATTTAATTCTCTTTTTCCCCATTCTTACTTTGCTGCAGGTTTTTTTTTGGACAGCAAAATTTCTGGATATGACAGGAGCCTTTCATTCTATTAAACTGTAGCTCAGGATGACAACCACTACTTTGGAAATAGTGAATTTAAGAAAAAAAAAAAAGAATTTTATTAATTTTAGTTTTTCCATCAGTCTTTAAAAATGATAGGTGTGCACTTTACGTGTTGAGTGGGCTCAGGAGAAAATAGAAATATTTTGAGATGATTGCTGCTTTAGAAGATGCCAAAGATTCATTTCAGCTCAGCTCCTATAAGGAGAAATATGCAGAATTACAGAGATAACGGCCTTTGTGCATGAAAAACATCAAAGAAAGAGAATATTTTGGATATTTAGTGAGAAAACTTTCCTTCATCTCCCTCCTCCAGTAGCTGATTTTTGGCAAAAATAGCACCCAACGTGTTTTGACTGAAATGGAAATATTTCAGTCTGGAGAGAAATTATTGCGATACCTCTTGGGAATTGCTGTTTGGAAACTTGGTGTCTCCAACCTGTTCCCTCTCCTGTGTGACTCCCAGCTCCTGCTGTATCTCCCAGAGCACCACAGTCCTCTCCTCTGGCCATGGAGATTCCCCTATTCCCTGGGAAATGCAGTCTGGAAGGAATCTGGAACCCAACAGCCCTATGCTCTGGCACTTGGGATTGAAGTATTGCTGTTGCAGACAAACAGCTCCTGCTTGGCCAGAAAGGAGCTGAGCTTCCCTTTGGCCAGCAGGAGGAATTCCTTCACTGGAACGGTGGTCAGGCCTTGGAATGGGCTGCCCATGGAGGTGGTGGAGTCTCCATCCCTGGAGGTGCCCAAGGGATGACTGGACATGGCACCCAGTGCTCTGCTTCACTTGACAATGTGTTGATCAAAGGTTGGACTTGACCTTGGAGGTCTCTTCTGGCCTTCATGATTCTAGGAAAATAGTTTTTCGTCAAGAAATAAAAGCCCTAATTAGGTTGTTCAGTTTTTCCTGCTCTCAGCTCTCCGTTGAAAAACAGGAAAGTGTTGGTGTGGGTGAGAAGTATCTGGGGTGGGGATGGCTCCCCAGTGTTTGTGTGGGGCTTGGCACAGCGAGGGCCTGACCTTTATGGGGTCCCACTGAGAATTTATGGTCAGAAACCCCCATGGAGATCACGATCCAAAGAGATGTCCTTTGAAAAGGGTCATAGAATCACTGAGGATAGAAAAAACCTCTAGGACTTCATCCAGATTTACCCACTATGGCCAAATCTACCAGTGAAAGGTGTTCCTCAGTCACATGGCCTGGCATCACACCATGAGATGTCCCTCTCTCTCCTCCACCGGAGCTCTCAGGTTCCCACCGGGAAACAAAGCAAAGCTCTGTCATTTTTTGGGAATTGGATGTTGGTTGTGTGGGGCTAAGAGAGACGAACCCAGCCATTCCATGCAGCCTCTCCTCAGGAAGGAGAGCTAAGGGCACATCCAGGAGTCATCTCCTTGCAGGTGAACTCCTTGGAAGGGAAGCATGGTGGGGATGCAGCTTAGGTGTGTCGTGTTGGGACAGTTTTCATTGAGGATCACGGGGTGAAGATGGAACAGGCAGCTCAAAACCATCACCTGGGAAGGCTGGGAGATCCCTTAGAACACAGAGATTTGAGGGTCATCCCTGGAGTTTGATGGCCACAGTTCTTGACCTTCCCCAGAAGCCACCAAAGCTATGCTCCAGCCAAATCTCCTGGTGGAATTAAGTGCTGGGTGTCCACAGGCAGGTCCTCTGAATCCCACCACATATCCTGGCATCCAGTGCTGCACTGAATATCCAAGGGATAAATCTCTACTTCCTCACAGTCCATCTCTCTTTTGTCCATCTCTCGTGTACAGCCTGGGTTTTAGTTCTGAGCAAATGCTGCTTCCAGGGGATGAAACTCCACCTTTGGAGCAGGCTGTCCCTGGCAAGGCCCCAGTTCTTGGGCTTGGGAAAGCTTTCATGGCCCAACCAGAGCCACATTTCTTTGGGTTTGAGCTCCTGGGTGAATTTCCCTTCCATTTCAACTCGGTTGCTGATGTTTCTGGCAGCCAGCACAGCAGTGGTTTGGATGAAAACTCCCTGCTGGCGTAGGTTTATATGATTGCTATTGTTAAATTTTGTAAATAAGTTCTGAGTTCTACGGTGATTGATCCTCCCTGAGGGGTGTCACTGCAGGTTCAGGACTCTTCCTCTGCATGGAAGAGGGCAGGTGAGCCTGTGGATGGCATTTAAGGAGCTGTCCTTGCTCCAGCACAATGATTTTGGACAGGTGAGGGGGGCACCTCAAAGCCAGCTTGGTCCAATGGCTACAGACTCAGAGGAGAAAACTTGGGTTGGAATCAGCACTTTGTGGCTGCTCTGAGCCTGATGACACTTTGCGGAGCTGTACTGCCTGATCTTTATGCATTTCAGCAAGCCTTTGGGTTCAGGAGGAGACTCATACCTCACCTGAAGTGTCTGAGACCCCCTGTTCAGCTTCAGCTCTCCCTGAGAGCAGGAATCATCTTTGGGGTTGTCACATTGCCAATGTGTTTGGAGAAACATCTCCAAAAAAAACCAGAGGGTCTTTGAGGAGAGGGGATTTCCAGCCTGTGTTGGCAAAGCATCCCAACTTCAAACCAGATCTGGGGACAAGAGAACAATCCAGGCTTTCCCTCCCATCCTGGCTCTGCTGAGGCTCTGGTGTGCATCAAGTCTGTGATTTATTTATTTCTCTTTTCTGAGCTTGGTCTGTGTTGCAGGGATCCCCCATCCAGGACAAGCAGGCTGACAGACTCCAGGCAAAAGGAATGGGGACAACTACTATAAGGGGAAAAAGTAAACCTAAATATTTAATTAATTTCCAAGTCAGCTTGGCAGAAATTATGTTTCTATTTACATGCATGTGCATAATGCAAATACATTACAAACAGTATACAGCCTATAAATGCTACAATATGTAAATAGCAATCTTGTTTATTTTGCTGAAACTGCATTTATATATTTTATGTGTGTGTATAAAATAGTGGTGGTGGAAAAGGCATGAATTTAAGGGGACTGAAAGGAAAGGGAATAATGAGTTCTGCATGGATAAAGTGTGGCGGGGCTGCAGCCTCCTGGGAGGGATATCTCCATTTCCCTGAAAGCCAAAACAAACTCCATGACACTAATGTGCTGCCTTCATTTATTAATCCTCTGATCTATTTATTAATTGATTGCTTTGCTGACTTGTTTCTCTTCTGTTTCTTTGCCTGTAGTAAAGAGTACCCGGTTGTTCCCAGGAGCACAGTGAGACAAAAAGTGTCCTCGAATCACAGCCCCTACAGCGGCGAGACCAGGGTCCTGTCTGCCTCCTCCAACCTGGGCTCCCAGTACCAGTGTGAGAACGGGGTGTCCAGCACCTCCCAGGACCTGCTGCCTCCTGCCAACCCCTACCCCATCTCCCAGGAGCACGGCCAGATCTACCACTGCACCAAGAGAAAAGGTCAGAGCTTGCCTGCTCCCTGCTTCGTGTTTCCCCCCTCCTAACATGACTGTCAGCATTGTTTCCTGATGTTTCCCCTTGGACAGCTCCAAGGATAACTGCCTTTGTGGGCAGAAAAACATCAACATGAAAGAAAGAGAGTATTTTAGATATTCAGTGAGAAAATGCTTTCCTTTGCCTCACTCCTCCAATAGTTGATTTTTTGGCAAAAATAGCACGCAGCAAATGATGCTGGAGGATGAGCGAAGCATGAGGGTTGTGGGCAGCTCCCCCAGGCTGGGCTGGGAAACTCTAAAATCCCATTTCTGCTGGGTTGGGAATGAGCTGCTTGGAGGGCTGGCAGTGCCTTTCACCCACCATGAATCCACATTTGGAAAGATAGCTGGTGCTGGAGATAAAGATGACTTATCTGCAGCCCCTCAGACAGGGTTAATCTCCAAGTGGAGATACCTTGACAGTTTGTATTTTGCCCAGTTTTCAACTCAGGGCTGTCTCTCATTTGGGAGACAGTTTTCTGTCTGCAGAAATGCTCAGGCTAGTGAAGGGTGCCTGGGATTGAAACCCATGATATCCATGGTCCTTCCCTCCTGCTGCCACTGAGCTGCTTTGACAGAGCCTTAGGGATCAAACTGTGAGGGCTTTCCAATGACTGCTCAGCTCGTCCTGGTGTGAAGAGCCCCCTGATAGTGCTGGATAATTGTTCTGGGCAGGAGAGAGGGGTTTGTGGTCTCTGCCCTCTTCTCCCAAAGCAGTGAGAATGCTTCAATGCAGCACTACTTGTAGGACTGAGATAGCAAAAGCTTTAGATCAGTTTTACTTGGAAACAAATAGGGGATTTCCAGGGCTGGATGCAACAAGGGGTGGGCAGGAGCTGGTTTCTGCCAAGCCTGTTGCCCTTCTTGGGATTTCCTCTATGGAGAAGATACCAGAAGGCAGCAAGCACCAAGGCAGCAGGAATTTCTCCCCACAGCAGAGCCCTTCCCGCTTCCCTGCACGACCCTATCAGTCAGACACATGT
>VYZP01005477.1:31274-103337 GCA_013400635.1 Hypocryptadius cinnamomeus
ATGGATAAAGTGTGGCGGGGCTGCAGCCTCCTGGGAGGGATATCTCCATTTCCCTGAAAGCCAAAACAAACTCCATGACACTAATGTGCTGCCTTCATTTATTAATCCTCTGATCTATTTATTAATTGATTGCTTTGCTGACTTGTTTCTCTTCTGTTTCTTTGCCTGTAGTAAAGAGTACCCGGTTGTTCCCAGGAGCACAGTGAGACAAAAAGTGTCCTCGAATCACAGCCCCTACAGCGGCGAGACCAGGGTCCTGTCTGCCTCCTCCAACCTGGGCTCCCAGTACCAGTGTGAGAACGGGGTGTCCAGCACCTCCCAGGACCTGCTGCCTCCTGCCAACCCCTACCCCATCTCCCAGGAGCACGGCCAGATCTACCACTGCACCAAGAGAAAAGGTCAGAGCTTGCCTGCTCCCTGCTTCGTGTTTCCCCCCTCCTAACATGACTGTCAGCATTGTTTCCTGATGTTTCCCCTTGGACAGCTCCAAGGATAACTGCCTTTGTGGGCAGAAAAACATCAACATGAAAGAAAGAGAGTATTTTAGATATTCAGTGAGAAAATGCTTTCCTTTGCCTCACTCCTCCAATAGTTGATTTTTTGGCAAAAATAGCACGCAGCAAATGATGCTGGAGGATGAGCGAAGCATGAGGGTTGTGGGCAGCTCCCCCAGGCTGGGCTGGGAAGCTCTAAAATCCCATTTCTGCTGGGTTGGGAATGAGCTGCTTGGAGGGCTGGCAGTGCCTTTCACCCACCATGAATCCACATTTGGAAAGATAGCTGGTGCTGGAGATAAAGATGACTTATCTGCAGCCCCTCAGACAGGGTTAATCTCCAAGTGGAGATACCTTGACAGTTTGTATTTTGCCCAGTTTTCAACTCAGGGCTGTCTCTCATTTGGGAGACAGTTTTCTGTCTGCAGAAATGCTCAGGCTAGTGAAGGGTGCCTGGGATTGAAACCCATGATATCCATGGTCCTTCCCTCCTGCTGCCACTGAGCTGCTTTGACAGAGCCTTAGGGATCAAACTGTGAGGGCTTTCCAATGACTGCTCAGCTCGTCCTGGTGTGAAGAGCCCCCTGATAGTGCTGGATAATTGTTCTGGGCAGGAGAGAGGGGTTTGTGGTCTCTGCCCTCTTCTCCCAAAGCAGTGAGAATGCTTCAATGCAGCACTACTTGTAGGACTGAGATAGCAAAAGCTTTAGATCAGTTTTACTTGGAAACAAATAGGGGATTTCCAGGGCTGGATGCAACAAGGGGTGGGCAGGAGCTGGTTTCTGCCAACCCTGTTGCCCTTCTTGGGATTTCCTCTATGGAGAAGATACCAGAAGGCAGCAAGCACCAAGGCAGCAGGAATTTCTCCCCACAGCAGAGCCCTTCCCGCTTCCCTGCACCACCCTATCAGTCAGACACATGTAATTATTTTTAGCAACATAACCCCTGGAGCACTGGGATGTGCAGACACACAGTCTAAGGTAGGGAGGGCTGGGAAGTGCTGGCAGAGGAGGCAGGAGGGCAGTGGAAATCTCTCTCACGCCCTTGGTGAATCCCCTGGATATTGTAGGAGCACGTGGGATGTGTACAGGTATGCAAAGTAAAAAAACCCTGAGAAATCCTAATATTTTCCTGAGACTGAGGTAAACAGTGGAAAACAGGTGGCATTTTCTGTCCCCTCCAGCTGACCAGGTGACTGTGCTAACTTAGAATGTGCCAGAGCAGGGATTGGAAATGGGGATGCTGGCCTGGAGCTGGTTGTAAGGCAGGGAATAAGGAGATGTCCCAAGTGTCCCCCAGGTCAGAGCGGGGGTGTGTGGCCTGTTTTACCCCTGCACTGCTGTGGGGGTGAGGTGCTGGGGTGCTGCAAAGTCCCACTGCTGGTGGTGGAAAGCGATCCTTGTGATCCCTGCTCAGCGCTGGGAGCTGCAGCTCCTGGGAGTCCTTTCTCAGCTCCTCTGTCCTGGGAGCTGAGCTCTCACCTCTGATCTTCCCCCTTTTCCAAAACTAACCAAAACAAGCTGGCCCAAATGACAAGCAGCCCTTGGGACAATCCCTGACTGCTGCGTGTCCCTGCCCCGCGGGGCAATTCATCATTCGCCTCTGCATTGTAACGTGATAAGGACCCAACACAGGTTTCCTTCCAGTTTTGGGATTCCCGCTAAGTGGTGTCTCCATGGGTGGTTTCCCTCAATCCCCCAATTATCTCACTTCCTCTTATTGTCACAAAAGACACGGCTATCTGCCCTGGAATAAAGCTCCCCGGCCCCGCTCGGCCTGCGTGGCACAGCGCGGGGGACAGGCCGAGGGAGGCCTTGTCTGCAGGGCCCATGGCCCCTCCTTATCTCTGCCATGCCTTGAGTGGCACAAGCAGTTAAGGGTCTTTTATCAAAGCCGCCAAAGGCTTTAATCAAAGAGGAGCAGCGTCCTGCCCGATAGCAGCGGCTTCTTCTGCGGGGCTGGGTGTCCCGGCAGCCCGAGCCTCTGCTCTCCTCCCTGCGCCGCCTTCTCTCCCCTCCCTGCGCGTTTGGTAAATGGGAAACAGTCACCAGGGCTTAGAGGAAAGAAACACAAAGTTAATGGGAACCAGAGAGCCAGCCTGAGCTGCCAAGCAGCTCTTTGCAAAGTGAAATTAATTAAAAGGAAAAAAAAATTCACTAGAGATGAGCGATTCGGGTTGGATAAATCAGAGTGTGATCCAAGGTTTCATGTCACTGAGCGTGGATCTTCCTTCCAGCACCAGCAAGGATCTTTGTTGGACATGGGAAAATAATCCTGTGTATGATATTCCTCTTTTTTTATGCTGTTCCAGCCTCTCATTTCTCAGTTTTCCTTCACAGTTCTCCTGCTTTCCTATATTTGCGCTTAACAGTTATCAAGCTTCACCACCTCAGAAAACTCAAAAGCAAGAGTTTGTCTGCTCCTGCTGTCCCTCTCTCCATTTTCTGGACTGGAAATCTTATTGATTGTGTTGGACTATCCACTCCCCAAGCACTGACTCCTCCTCAGGCAGTTTAGGATTTATCTCAAGCGGATTATTTCCTTTCCCAAGGCTGTGGTTACGGATAAGTGCTCTCGGGGGCAGAGGGCAGTTCAGCTGGCTTTGAGACCAGCTGCTGTCTGCATCTTCTGGGGTGAATTCCAAGCCAGTCTCCTTCCAGCTTTGACATCTCCTGAACTTTCTCTGTCTCCTCTTCAATCAGAGCCAAGCCTTGAGTTAGGCTCACTTAGGGACAGGTCTGTGTTCACCCAACTCAAAGGAACCGTGTTCAACTTCTGCTTTCCTGGTGACCTAAGACAAGGATAAGTCTCTGTGGCTGGCAGTGTTGTTCTTAGCTGTCAAGGCAAGATGGATTCACTGTGGAGATCTGATATGGAATTACATTAGGGGAGAGCAGCAGGGCTGCCAGGGGATGTTATCTCTGAAGGCTCCCCTGCTTCAGGGAGGTGATGCTCTCCTGGCTGAGGAAGGAAGGAAGGACACATCCCAGAACTCCTAATCTGGTGATTTCTGGTGTGCAGGTGGGAGGGCAGGGTCACAGCATTGGGAATGACCCCGGTGCACCGCAATGGGGTCGTTGTTCCAGGAATGGGGAATGGCAAGGATCATCCTGCCTTGTATCCCTGGGATTGCTGATGGCACGTGACAAAGTCACTGGTCTTGAGAGGATGGACTACCTGCAACCCTGGATCTCATCAAGGAGTGGCCTCAGCTCTTGATGTGGATTTTTAGTCTGACACAAAGAGCAGTTGGAGCTTTGTCTTTTTTCTGGTTGTTCCCCACCTCTCCCTCTTCCATTGTTGTGCTTGGAGAAGCCCAAAAGGCCTCACCAGCAGGCAGCTTGCCTTGTGTCTTTCATTTAGCCCCACATCCCAGTTAGGATACTGGGCCTTGTTTTCCCTTGTATTATCCTCTGTCTCAGATATCCTGTGGACTAAATAGTCATCCCTCTAAACCTCTGCTCCCTCCCAGCCTTACACAATCCCAACCACTTGGCAGATTTCTGGGATGCTTGCGATGCTGAACAGGAGGCAACTGGAACAGCCTCTCCCTGGGGAGGTTATAAAAGTTGTCAAGTTGGCACTCTGAGGGAGAAGAGGGACGTGGCAGAATCCACTGGCTCCAACCAGTGAGGACCATGTCCTTCAGCCCCCTAACTTGGACATCACCCTGGGGAAGGATTTATCTTTCATCTCCTTCCTGCTCTGATGAGGTCGGTGCTGGTACAGCAATGCCTTTCCACCTTCTCCTCAAGAACAGGCACTGTCAGTGTACACAGAGCTCTTTGTTGACTGAACCAACTTCTCCCACATCCCACCCAGCTTTGTTTTTTCACTCAAAGAATCTGTAGGACAAAATTCAGGTATGGGATGTCTCCTTGGAGGACACGCTGCTCACCCTGCTGATGTTAGGAGATGCGATGGGCTGGCCAAGGCTCGGGCTGTGCTGCAGCTGGAGAGATGCAGTGGAGCCCAGGGCAGGGTGGCTGTGGGACGCTGAGGGTGAGGAAGGGACTCCCTCCGTGGGGAGGAGATGTTCAGGGAGCTGGGGTGCACCCAGCTCTTGCTGAGCAGCCACACTCTTGTGGCACTGTAGTTTGATATCCCTAATGAGGAAGGGCTGAGGGAGCTGGGCCAGTCTTGACTGAGAGGGGACCCCATCAGTGTCTGCAGGGAGGTGCCGGGGCATGGACCAGGCTCTCCTCCACGGTGTTCAGCAACTGGACAACAGGCAGGATCTGATGCTTGGGAGGTTCTACTTGAACATGAGGAAGGACTTCTTTCCAGTCGGGATGCCCAGGAGGGTGTGGAGTCTCCTCTCTGGAGATATTCCAGAATTTTCTGGACACAATCCTGTGCCATGTGCTCTGGGATGACCCTGCTGGAACAGGAGGGTTGGACCAGATAGCCCACTGTGGTCCCTTCCAACGCGACCCATTCTCTGAACCCCCTCTCCTGTCAGAGGTGCCTGCTGTGCCTTTGCAGAGCGTGCTGGCAGCTTGCTGGCTGTGGAAAAGATTCCAGCTTTTGGGGGTTGCATTGTCCCTGTCCCACAGCCCTGTTTTGTTCAGTACAACACAGCCATATCACAAACAGTGAGATATAGCTGGAATGGCTGGCGCGTCTCAAGTTCCATGTCCCAGGATTTAGGATTATTTCTTCTTTAGAGACGTTCATTTTGATTGAATCTGCCTTGTTCTTTTCTTCTTGGACAACCTTTGTCACTCTTGCACCCTGGTATTGGCTCTTCAGGCTCATGCCAGATCCATGCTGGAATCCAGACTGGATGAAACAACAGAGTTAGTGATAATCACCCATTGTGTGTCCCTCACAAAGTCAGGATGAACCTCCTGTAACGCCCTGGAAGTGTGGGTGAGCTCTGAAAACCAAAGGAGTCGTGTCCCATTCTTCATTGTCTTCCACCCTGGGGAGATGAGTGTCATGTGTGGGGAAGAAGCTCTCCTCATTTACACCAGGGGGGAGAGGGAGGCCCAGTGCACCCTGAAGTCCAGAGGTTTTCCATGTTTGCATTTCATTCTACGTGGCCCGAATCTTGGAATTGGGAAAATTCCATTTAAAAAGCCATTTGCGTGGTATTTACAACCCAGCTGGAAGTAGTAAATACCGGAAATCTTGGAAGCGCTCATGCTCTCGCTCAAGCTCCTTCATTAGATAGATCATCAAATTCCTTGTGAGGGAGCCAGTTTCCACCCCATTCTTCAGGCTCCGTTTTCCTTGGATTCACTTCAGAGCAGCTTCTCCCTGGCGCTGGCAGCTCCCCCTGCTTGGCAGCACCTCCTGCTTTTTGAGGTTTGTGCAGCATTGAGGGGCTGCTCCCTAGGGCTGATCACCACCCTTGGCTTCCAATTATAGCAGCAACAGGGGGGAATGGTCAGGATATCTCCCAGGATAGCCAACAACTCCTCTGAGGGCTCAGTGGCACCTGGAAAAGGACAAGGAGCTGCTGTCAGGGAGCCGACACCACGAATCAAACCCTGAGCAGGCAGTTGCATGTCTCCAATGTCCTGCTTACCTTGATAGGAGGAGGTAAGAGGACCTCCAGGGACAGGATTGTCCCTTGAGCTGCACTGTCCAGGCTCCAGAGCTCATGAGGATGAATTGAAACTGCAGCTTTTGGCATTGCATGAGAGACCTGTTTGTCTTGTGCTCCTTTCATCATTGGAGATGTCTCCTTTCCACCCTAAAGCTGCTCCACACACCTGGGGATGCCCTCCAGCTGCTCTGTGCTGGCTCTGATCTCCTCTGTGAGGAGTGGTGGGACAAGACCAGAGAGCCTGGACTGCTGTAAATCCCTCAGGCAGCACCAGCTGAGGCTCTCTGCTCTGCACCATTCCACTTCAGGATGCACATGGACCATTCTCTTCCCTCTCTAGCACTTTGAGGCTCCATAAATGGGAAAATCACTGGGAAGAGGGGCAGGAGCTGTTAGAGCAGGCTGGAATCCTTTGTTAGTGCCTAGGTCCCATTTGGAGATGGGAACAAGGTCCTTACACACCTTAAAATCCCTTTCCACATAAAACATCAGCAACCCTGGCTCTAGAGGGACCAGCAGAGTGATCCTGTGAGCATACAGAAGGACAGAGGGCACTTATGGGGTTTCCACTGAAATCCTGGTTGGCTTTGTTTTTTTCTCTTCACCTGTGATGGATTCTGGAAGTGGTTCTGTGACACTGCAACTCTGCCCAGCTGGGCTGTGGCAGGCAGTGAAATGTCTGGGCTAAATGGAAAAATCAGCAAGCTCAGGTTGTAAGTCAGGCTGTTTTACACCATGGAAAAACAGAGTTTGACTGGTTTGTGTTGTATATTTAAAAAAATCAAAATAAAATAAACAGTCAAACCCCAAGCCAATGATTTCTGGTGCCAGCAGAGTGATGCGGTTTAATGCTGAAAACTTTATTAGCAGAACAATGCTGCATTTTACAAGACATTGTTTTTCCACCCCAGTGTTCTTATTACTCAGCGGTGGGTCAGGAATCCAAACTTTTTACGCTGTCCATAAAAGCTCCAGCTCAGGCTGTTCTTCCAGATGTACCTCCTGTCATGGAGCTGAGATCAGGAGAGGGGTTAGACCTGTGCCTCCAGCTTTTGGCTTTCAGGGGACCCCATCCTTTCCCCTGCTCCTACAGAAACTGGACCTGAGCTGGATTGAGGAGGATGACACATTCCTGCATCTCCCTGCTCATTGTTTCAGCTGGTTTCAAAAGTGGGATGGAATTGCTCATTTATCTCATCTTGCTTCCCACCCCAATGTGCAGGGAAGGCAGAGGAGAAACTTTATCAGGGCTCTGCATTGCTGAGGTGAAGGAGCCAGGCTTTGGTGTTGTTAGGAAGAACAAAATGGCACTGTGGCTTTCCAGCTGAATTTATGCTATCACAGAGCCAAAGGCCACTGTGGGATGTCCCCATGGCATCCCTCAGGACCTGCTCTTTGTGGGATTGTAGGAGCCAGATGAACAGCAGCAGCTGTTGCAGCTGGACTTGGAAGACCCCTGGGTGGGAACAAGGGGTTATTTTACATGCAGAGAGGGTGCAGCCCTCGTGGCTGTTCAGGGCAATAAGGGTTATGTGCATGTGTGTGTTTAGAAGAAACAAAAGGTGCCTGCACTGCCCACCTGCCCCTCCTGAAGGTGTGACATGAGCATTCCCCTCGGAGCAGCCTGACAGCAACTCCTCTGTGCCTCTTGTGGGGCAGATGCTCTCAGTCCTCTTTTCTGTGCAACTGTTTGGGGTTTGTTTCCCCACTGTATTTTTGGGGTGAAAAAAATTACAGCTCAAAACACATTGGTGGAGAAAAATTGTAAAGGGTAACTTGTTCCAAGTTTCTTTCAAATCTGACCCCTGTTCAAAGGGTGCAGCCAGGACAGCTCTAACCAAGTGGGATGTTTTCCTGTCTGCACCAGAAATCTTGTTTTTGAAGCAGCAGCAAAGTTAATCCATGTCAGAACAGTTCCCCTTCCCTTGCCACACTGTCCTTAAAATCTCTTGGTGAAGTGCTCATCCCTGGGAATTTTGCCATCCATTCCAGCAGAGCTGGATTTCATTTGATGACCCTGTGAATGAATAAATAAGTGCACATTCATTTATTCATTTGGCCTCACCCTAGAGATTTCACCTAAATTGTTTATCTCCTTCCCGCTGCTGGCTTGGGATGCTGCAGGAAACAAAGGGCTCTGCAAGATGTGCCTTGTTGTTTCTAGCTGTGAAATTTACTTTTCTCCTTTGTTCCCCTTGGCTCCAGCACATGGCCCTGTGTGGATTTATGTGCCCAGATGCCTTGGCACAGCTGAAGGCTGGGGCTGTCAAACTCCAAATCTGATTGTCCCAACCGTGCCATCGCTGGTGCTCTCTTGGGAGGATTTTTATTGTGATCTCCTTTTTTGTCTCTTTTTATCATTTATATTTTATCATGGTAATATTTTGTTGTAAAGGATTTGAGTTGACAGCATCAGCTGTGAGCCTCCTGGGGGAGAGGGGGGATCCTGGTAGGTGCAGAGGTCACAGGCAGATGTTATTTCTCAGGTAAAAGTGGCAGCAGGAAGGAGATGGGGGGATCACCAAGCAAGATAAACCTCAGGACTCCTCCAGCATCTTGATTTTCCTCCCAGAGTTCGTGGCTAATCCCTTCCCAACTCTAGCAGAGAGGGCCAAGTGCAAGGCTTGGTTTCCACAGGATAGATGAGATCAGTTCCAAGGAAATTATGGGGATTTACACTGAGGGAAGTGTCAGCTTGTCCTCGGTCAAAGCAGGACTGCAGAGAGGGACGTTCAGCTGCGGGCACATTATCCTTGGTGGCTACCAGGGCTTTTCTCTCCCAACAGATGAGGAATGTTCCACCACCGAGCATCCCTACAAGAAGCCCTACATGGAAACCTCTCCAGCAGACGAGGACCCTTTCTACAGGTCCAGTTACCCGCAGCAGCAGGGACTGAACACGTCGTACAGGACTGAGTCAGCGCAGCGCCAGGCCTGCATGTACGCCAGCTCGGCGCCGCCCACAGAGCCCGTGCCCAGCCTGGAGGACATCAGCTGTAACACGTGGCCCAGCGTGCCCTCGTACAGCAGTTGCACAGTGTCTGCCATGCAGCCCATGGACAGGTTACCCTACCAACATTTCTCTGCCCACTTCACCTCGGGGCCACTCATGCCCCGCCTGGGCAGCGTGGCCAACCACACGTCGCCCCAAATCGCAGACACCCACAGCATGTTCCAGCACCAAAGCTCTCACCAGCCCATCGTGAGGCAGTGTGGACCTCAAACGGGCATCCAGTCCCCTCCCAGCAGCCTCCAGCCGGCGGAATTCCTGTATTCCCACGGCGTGCCTCGAACCCTGTCGCCCCACCAGTACCACTCGGTGCACGGCGTGGGGATGGTGCCAGAGTGGAGTGAGAACAGCTAACCAGGGGGGCAGGGAATGCCAGAGCCACGGGAAAATCCCAGCAAACGGAGAAGGAAAAGGAAAAGAATCCCCCTGTTGATAACAAAGCGTTTTGCAAGGCTCCTTGAAGTGAATGTTCACCGCTAGCACTCAAGAGGGACGGACACTGACTGAAACCACGGCTGGAAGTCATCGGCCTCGGTGTGACTTGCCCTGACCCCCTTTTTGTTTTCTTTTGTTTCAAAAGAAAAGCCAACAGCCCAGCACACTTCTGTCCCTCCACGGTCCTACCCAGTTTGTGTTGCTGCCACCACCCTCATTCCCCCCCTGTCCTTCTGCTCTTTTTGTTCTCCAAGGGACACCAAACTCCTGCTGCCTTTCTCACCACGGTCAGAATGCTTGAACGAGAACAATTAGGATGTTACTTTTTTTTTTTTGTGGTGTTGATGTTGACAATGTTATATAATAAATAATAATATATATTTTTTTCTTTCCATTTTCTCAGAAAAAAAAAAAAAAGAAAAAGGAAAAGACACCAGCCCTTTTTACCAAGGGTGGATTTTGGAGTGGTGTTTCTTTTTTTTTTTAGTTAGTGTTATCTTTACTTTTCAACAGAAAGAGGTACTGAGAACCCCCAAATAAATAAATCCAGTACCTACCCCACCTAGTCATTGTACCAAGAGTGAAATTACTCCCACAGGGAGCTGTATTTCCTTACAAATTCCCCAAAATTCTCTCCAGGAACCATTCCATAAACCATCCCCTCATCTCCTTTCCCACTTGTAATTCCCTCACTCCTCTTCCCTTCCCGTCTCCTGGTCTTTCCTGGTCCCTCAGCCGTCTCTGACGGAAGCATGGGGATATTTCCAAGCTTGCAAACATCCCCAGCTTGAGTCCTGCTGGATTTTTAGCAGCGTGTGGAAAGCCAGGCTCTGAGCCAGCTGCCACAGGGGGAGAGGGGGGAGAGGATGCAGACACTGAGAGGAAAAAGTTTGCTCACCAAAATGATGATGACGCTTGTTTGCAATCCCAGGCTTTCATTTTCTCCTGTGTTCCTTTGCTTCCTTTCCAAAAGAAAAAGGAAAAAAAAAAAAAAAAAGAAAAAAGGGATATCAGTCTGGGTGTGTGAAGTGAGATATTAAATAAATGTGTTTAAAAGGGGCAGAAAGTGATCATGAGAGGCTGGGAGTGGTGGAGGCAAAAAGAGAAGGAAAAGCAAATTTGTGCAAGGAAAAATGTCTACTGCAGAACATTTCAGGTGTAAAATTTCCTGGTCCTATTTATTTATACGTGGGAGTTCCAATAACTCCAAGGATGTCACAAAAGCAGCTGATTCCAAGAGGTTCAAATTTTTATTGAAATGGAAGTTTGCTTTCTTTTCTTCTTTTTTTTTTTTCCTCTCCAAGCTGTGCACACTCTATATAATTTACATATATTTTTAATTAAAAGTAATTCTAATTAACTAAAGAGGTATACCTGCGTGTCAGCCTCTGGGAATGTGGGTGGCAATGCGTGGGAATTCTTATGTGGGAGGGAATATAGACAAGTACCCAAAGCCATGGAGCTAAGGAGAAAAAATAATCCCAACCTAGCTGTGCCCTCCCATTTCTGTGTGCCAATTTATGGCTAATAAATACACACACTCTCAATGGCAAGGGAGTGCCTACCTATTTTTAATGTATTTTTGGGGCTGGGGCAGTTTTACCTGATTTTTTTGCGTCTACTTGGTGCCTATAATTGAGTTTTTATTGATTTCTGCTGTAGCAGAGGAGGTGCAACACCACAGCAGGGAAGGTAGGGATGAGCTGAGCTTGGGCTGAGCTTGAGCTGAGTTTGGGGCTGTGGCCTTGTCTGCTCCACAGCTGCCTGGATCCCCCAGGGCCCTGCTCTCCTGGGGTCACTTTCCCATCAAGGCAGATTTCAAAGTGACCTTGGTGGGTGCTGGGGTGGCATTGGGAATCCCCAATGAGGTGGAACTTCCACCCTGTTCCCAGGGAAGTGAGGTTGGTGGGAGATGTTTGGCCCAGGGGAGGTGTTGGGTTGTGTCCCAGCCTCAGTGAAGGAGGGGAGATGCTTTGGGAATTGGGAACCAGGTGGGAAAATCAGCTCCAGAGCAATGAAGAGATTGCAGCTGGGAAGCCCAACAGAAAGGTTGGCTCTGTGCAGCTGCAGAGCCAGGACCACCTCAGGAAGAGCATGGAAGGAGCCCAGGAGTTGTCCCTATCCTGGGGCAGGATCACCTCAGGAAGAGCATGGAAGGAAAAGAGCCGAGGAGGCGTCCCCAGCCTGGCCAGGATCACCTCGGGAAGAGCATGGAAGGAGCCCAGGAGGTGTCCCCAGCCTGGCCAGGATCACCTCGGGAAGAGCATGGAAGGAAAGGAGCCAAGGAGGTGTCCCCAGCCTGTCCCACATAGCAGGGACACCGAGGGACACCCTGCAAAGGCACAGAAAGGCAGCAGGATTGTTCAGAACACAGAAAGATGGGGTTGACTGAAGAAGTGTTTAAAAGATGGTTTATTGCAAAATCAGTCTCGTGGAAGAGTGAGACTCTAAGGTTGTTACACACAAAACCATCACTTTAGAAGCCAGACATTAGAGGTCTTGCATCAGAAGCCATTATAATTCTAATGACAATGTCTTTTATAAAGTTCTTATCCAATCAGCACCTTCCACAAAGCTCACTAGCATCTTCATTACCAATCGTGTAAAATACATTTTACACGATTTACCCCAGTGCATCTTTTTCTGTCCAATCATAGAACTCCACAGAAACTTACTGCTGTATCTTCTACCTTTTATCAACTCCATAACAAGTCATGTTGCTAAACTTTAATTGTATTTTACCATCTTGCTTTGCATATTTATTTACTTATATGAGGCCTATATATCTATTTGCTTAAAACATATTTCTGCTTAAACTACAAATCTTTATTCTTATTTTGTGTCTGCTTCACTGTTCTATTCTAAAGCTCCAAGCCTTCTCCAAGGTCTTAGGTCAAACACTCTATCCATCTCTATCTCTGAGCGTGTATGTTGGAGGCTTTGGGAGCTCTCTGTGCTTGCATTTCCCACCCAGGAGCAGTAGGGCCACTCTACAGAGATATTCCCACCTTGCTGTCCCAGGGACGTGGGGCACGGGGTCTTCTGGGCCTCTCCCAGCACTGCCTCCAATAAAACTTTCATTTTTTTGGATGTCTGCTTTTACTGCTTCATGCTTGCAGAACATTTTGGGATTGTTGGGTTAGACACAGCCAAAATGCGAAGCTGGAGCTCACTCTGGGTATCAACAACATTTGTGGGCAGAAGGAGATGCAGGCACCACATGTGGGGCAGGGCTGGGACTTCAATTCTTGCAAAGCTTTTTGTCTGCATGGAGCCACCCCCAGAGAATCTCCCAAACGTTGCATTAAATCACACAGAACATGTAGTGCTCCAAGATTGACGAGTAAATTGCATTTTGAGTTAAGGAACACAACAATTACACTGTATTTAGCTGTCATCTACGTTGTGCTTTCCCAGCTTCGCTGTCCCACTGCTGACCATGTAATCATCTAATCCCCACTGAGTGATTCCCATGTCATTAGAGGGGCAGTGGTTACCCTGTAAGTAAAGAGGTCTCCCCAGAAATGCCTGCCAGGCATCTCAAAGAGGATTAAGGAAAACTGAACTCCCATGGAAAATTACTTCTTAAGCATTGGGAGGAAAGCCTCAAGCTTCCAACTCCACTCATTTCCTCAGAGCACCTCAGGTTTGGTTTTTGGCTCTTTGGGGTTATGCTGAGATTCTGTGATGGGTTTGGGGTTGGAAAACCAGGCAGATCCCTAAGGATACAGCCTTGTGGAGCCTCATTGGTATGAGGAGCAGTGAGGCCATCAGGAGCAGAATCATCACTTGTCACAGCAGTAAAATCTGGGATCAAGGCAAAGAAAAGGTGCTGGGAGGATCCAATACAGCTTTTTGCTCCTCTTTTGAAGGATTTTGTCCATTTCCATACGGCAATTCCATTTCCATGGGCAGGACTGGGAGGAGTCAGGATTTGAAGGGAGAAGGTGTGGATGTGGATGTGCCTGCTCTACCTCAAGCTTCTACTTTTCCCCAAGTGGTCCAAAACAACACCAGGAGCTGTCAAGAAGAAGGTTGTTCTCTCCCTCTGATTGTGATTTTATGTTCCAAAGAGCCTGATGTGATTTCTTTGATTTCTTTTCTTATGGATTTATTTCTTAGCCAAGAATAATAATGCCAATGATAACAATAAACAGCAAAACTAGGGGAAAAATTGCATTTGTCAGTGGAGGAATTGGACAAAAGAGCTTGCAAAATTTACCATATTCAGAGCTAAACTGGCAATTCTTCCCTGTGAGGGTGGTGAGGCCCTGGCACAGGGTGCCCAGAGAAGTCCCTGGATTCCTGGCAGTGCCCAAGGCCAGGTTGAACAGGGCTTGGAGCAACCTGGGACAGTGGAAGGTGTCCCTGCCCATGGCAGAGGTGGCACTGGATGAGCTTTAAGGTCCCTTCCCACGCAAACCATTCCATGATTATTTAATAAGAAGCCGTGAAATGTGAGGAGGACGTTCCCCAAACAATCCTCTGGTGTTTTCTATAAACCCCACTGAGGGTGTTGGGGTGGGATGGGGCTGGGCTGCTCAGGGACAGGGTTGATGGAACCAGAGTCCAGGAGAGCTGTGCCCCGGGGTGAGGAGGGAACTGGGCCCCAAAGGGAGCTCCAGAGGAGGAGCAGAGCTGCTGAGGTGAGGGGACAAGGCAGTGGAGGCCCATCCTCCCCATGAGCAGGGAATCTGGTGAGGAAATGAGCCATGGAACATCACCAGGCAGAAGACAAACAGGCCTGTAGGGATGAAGCAGAATAAACAAGGACAGGCTGAGCAACTCCTCGGAGCACAGAACCCAACCTGTGCTGAGAACACCTTTGAAAGAGTAAGCAGCAATTCCAGCCTGTGGTCACAATGCTGTTTTTCCAGCTGCCTCCCTGGGCTCAAACACTCCCTGCTGGGTACCTGGGGAGGATTTTGATGCCCTGAGAGGCACAGAGAGCTCTTTGTCTGCCCATATCAATCACTCCACATTTCAAGTGTCACCAGCCACAGTGCTGGGTGCGTTTTGAGATTACTTTTCCCCACCAGCAGCCCCCAAACCTGCACTGGTGAAGCTTTTCCTGCAGGCAGGGATGCTTGGAAGGGACAAAGTGACCCCTCTGCTGCTCAGGCTGCTCCCACGGCAGAGCCAACCTCCCAAAAATTGCTGTTGTGCCTCGAGGGCTGAGGGAAAAAAATATCCCAAAGCCTCAGGATTCTTGTCCATAAATCCAGCCCACAATATCATAGATTTTACAGTGCTGCCAACTCTGACAATTTTATGATGGGTCTCAAGTGATTTGCAAAAGTGTGGTTTAGTTTTTTTTCTTAAAATTTCCAGCTCCTGGACACCAGTGAATATATGAGGTTCTCAAAGGATTCTGAGTCTTTCCCCCACTGCCCTGTTTCTGATTTTTTGTTTGATTTTAGAACATACTGTAAAGATGAAAATTTTACTGGAGAGAAAAGTGAGGCAGAGAAACCATGACTCGAACTCATCATGGGCTAAAAAAAATTAGTTTTGGGGCCTTTTTAATTTGTTTGTTTGTTTTTTAAAATTGTTTTTCTCTGTTAAAGTCAACGCCTTTGCTGTGTTATTTTTGAGTAATAAAAATGACAAAGTTGAAGTGAGTGGCAAATGTTCAGAGAGTGGTTTGAACAAATTCCCACCCCCCATTCACATTTAGATTTTACTCCTTCAAAATTTCCAAGGAAATTTTCCAACCTGAAGTCATTTCAGAGGGACGTGTTTCACTTGAACCCATCACACCCAGGGGCTCCAATATCTCCTACTTCCTTTTTTCAGTTGAAAACAAATCCTTCAGACTCAGTGCCTGGTTCTGCCTGTGGGGTTTGGAGATTTTGTCCTGCACCTGTAAGGACTCAACTACAGAAAAGTGGATTTAGAAATGTTCCTGAGACAAATAAAGGCATCTCCTAGAAGAGGAAGCATCAGAGCTGCTTAGTTTTTGGCATAAAATATTGCTGCTGGGCACCTCAGCATCCCAGCTTGTTGCTCAGCTGTAAAGAGTATTCAAAGAAGGAATAAAACATGGGGAAGTCAGGAACCAAAAAGGGTTAACTCATTCTTAGCTGTGTTATAATACAGTACAATATAATACAATATTATTTTATTTAATAATAATAAAATATAGATAATATAGTTAATATAATATATACTTTAATAATTATTAATACTTATAATATTTAATATGATACAATACAATATTATTTTACAGTACAATACAATACAATATTATTTTATGTAATAATGATAAAATATAGGTAATATATTTAATATAATATAATTTAATAATTATTAATACTTCTAATATTTAATATAATAATTTGATATAATAGATAATTTAAATAATAATAAAAAATCTCAAGTATTTCCCCACTGTCTTCCAGAAACTGGGGTTCAGTCTATGCCTTTACTTGAAGGTTTTTACCCATAAGGAAGGGAGCTCTGGGTCTGAGCAGGATTATCACTATCCCAGGCCATTCCTGAACTTAATGTGGAATTATCTTTAAGGTTGATTTGCTTAGATTTTTGTTCAACTGACACAGCTGTTAATAAAGCACAGGAAAATGAGATGTTCTTTCTCACCTGGTCATGGCGTTTTTAACAGCTTTTAGGGTTTTTTAACAGCTTGAGCAGTTATTGATGGATGGGGGCAGAACCCCCTTGGATCACTAGCTGAATCCTGCTCTTTCCAGGAGGACAGAATTCCAGGAGAATTTCAGGACAGGTAACTCTACCTGAGAGCTGCAGCAGGCTGGGATGGGACAGTAGCTAAATATAACCTAAATTAGGGCTTCACCTGGAGAGTCTGGGAGCCAGGAAAAGTAGAACAGGCACTATTTAAAGAATGAATTGGCTGGAGAAACTCTCCAAGCTCAATGGCATTTCACTGAGGACCTTCAACATTGAGCCTGAAATTCTTCTGGGTTTTTGTTGAAGGTGCTTGAATTTAGCTTGTGAAGGTCCCAAAACACAACTGCAGTGGCACATTTCTTGAGGAAATTTAGCTGCTCCTAACTCCCTGCACCAACTACTCCTTAACCAGAAGGTTTTATCCATCAGTCTTGTCCACAGCCAAGCTGCTATTGGGAATTCCAACAGGAATATTCTTTTAGATAGATGGGTCCATGCAGAGTTAGGTCAGAGAAAAAAATCGTGTGGGTTTTTTTTATTTTTTTGCTTAATCCACCCTGATGAAGTTCAGTGTAGCAGAAATGTATTAATTGAACGCTGTGCTGTGGGGATCTGTTCTCCTTCAGGACAGAAGAGTGGCATAACAGGGGAATAAGTGATTTGTACATTAGGGATGATAGAAAGCACAGCCATTGTCCAGACCTGGCTTGTGCAACTCACTTGGGATTCCATCAAGGACATGATCCTTGCCTGGAGGAGAGGCATTAAATGGTAGGATAAAAGGAATAAAATGGCAAAGCCAGGAAGAACCCCCCAGACTCCAGTAAAAGACAAGCAGGCGCTGCTCTCTCCTCACACTTTGGAGTGACCCTGGCAGGGAGATGCTCCCTTGATTCCCAACCTTTCCAAAGCACTCGTGGCAAGGAGCAGCTCTGTGGTGCCACGACCCTGAGCTGTCCCCTGCTCCCCTGGCTCGTGCTGGTGCTCAAGGGGCTCTTTCTCAGTGTCACTGATGGCCCTGACCTTTATGTTCAGTCGGTGCTGGAGCTCACCCAGCTCCCCCTCACTGGGGAGGGATCAGCCTGGGAGAGCTGGCACTGCTTCCTCCCCTTCCACCTCCTGGCTTCCATGGCATGGAAAAATCCTCAAGCTACCTGCCTCCCTTGAAGCCAAGAGGATGAGGGGAAATGGCAGAAAATCCCTTACATCGCTGTGATTTTTGGAGACATAAAAGCTTCTCTTTGAGAGCAAATACTTTTTTTTTTTTTTTCCAACCGCCCTTCTCCTTCTCATGGCATTAGGGCTCAAGAAATTCCTTGGAAAATAATTTGTCAAGGCCCTGCCTGATCAAAGACATATATAAAAGGACCCTTTTTTTTCAAGGGGAAAAACTCCCCCTCTGAGCTCAGAATGAATTGGCAATTCATTTACCAACTGTCAGATAAAGTAGCTCAATCCCTATCACGTCTTTAGCTGGAGCTGTGGCCAGAAGGAAGCAATTCCCGGCCCACTGTGCGTCCATGTTTGGGGTATGTTAGTGATTAGAGTATTCCTGCCCGGGGGATGCAGAAAGATATGACTCAGATTCACAAAAGAGCCATAAATCTCCCTCCTTTTATTCAAAATGTGTGTTTTATAGCCATTTCCTGGCCAATTTCTGCCTCGGATAAATATGTAACATATCTGTGTGTGTAGAGTTTTTAGGGCTGAGTGTTGGGCTTCCTCTCAAGAGCCAACTGTCTGCTCAGAGCAGCAGAGAGCCACACTCAAACTTTTCCTTTCATTCCCAGCAAATTCCCTCGTTGAGCCTCAATTGCCGGTCCCGGTGGCACCTGCTCCTGTTCTCCTTGAGCTGTGGTCCATGGAAAAGGGCTGGGTGGGAGATAGGATCTGGAGGACCCCAAAAAGGTCATCCAGGCCTCAAGACAGGATCAGCCAGATTGGAAGGACAATGTAGGGCTGAAGGAAAAGGCAGGAGGAGATGGACAGCACAGCAGGAAAAGTCAAGGCAGGGATATTCCCCCAGCAGAAATGTCCGATGTCTTTAACTGTGCCATCTTTTGGCACCGATGGGCTGCAACCCTTCACTGAAATCAGCTGAAGTAGCTGAGAAATGCTCCCCAAGACCCATTTGCTCTTCATGTTCAGGCAGAGGATGAGTTCCAGGAAGAAGGAAGAACAACAGGAACAACTCCTGGAGAGTAACAGCACTCAGCTTTCCCTCGGTGTCCTGCTCTTCCAAGTCACGCAGAAAGCTGATTCCCCTCACTAAAACAACAGGAAAACCCATCCTCTTTGCAGGAAAGCAGTAAATTTGGGGGTCTGGCATTGCTGGTACTTTATTTTTAGCTCTTCCTTCTAATCCTTTAAGCCTGTAGTTCCTTTCTGTTTCCTTTTCCCCTAAACCAGGAGCTGCAATCGCTTGGCCCTGGTTCAAAGTCTCAAAGCCAAGGGCAAAGCTCCCAGATCCCAGAGCAGTCTGTGAGGGGCCTAAGGTTTATCTCCTGGAGGGTTTGATCTCAAAGCTGCTGGAGTTGGTGGGAATGTCACCCTCAGGAGCTTTGTTTTACTGTGCCCTCAAACATACCCAGCCTATCTGGCAGTACCCTGGGTACACGTGGTGTTTAAAAATAACAAGTGTGGCTGCAAGAAACAGCCTCAAAATGCTTCCTAAGCTTTGGCCCGAGGCTAGAATTGATCTCAGGTACTCAGTGTGATGCCTTGAGTGGAAGATAAAGCAAGAAAAATGTGGATTAATGACAGGGGATGATGGGAGTTTCTCCTAAAGGCAGGTGGCAGAGGAAAATATCACTTGTTAGAGTGAGATTTGTGTTATAGCGGTGCTTTGGATGCTCCTCAGGAGGGAGACACTGCCAGGCTGCTCTTTTTCTGCTCTTTGCTGCTTTTCAGTGATTTCTGGGGGCTTCACATGCAGGTTTATCTCCTTCCAGGAGCCATTCCCACCAGGTGAATAATCCCATGGCTCTCAGAGCCAGGAGATGTTGATTCCTTTGAATTCCCTCCCTCTGCATCAGGCACTGCTGGTCCTGGGCTCATTTATCAGCAGGGGAAAGAACTTCTGGAGATCCCAAACAGTGGGTTTAGCAATTCTCTGCTTGAGGTGACACTTTGATTTCAAACAAGGAACCAGCAAATCTGAAACCTTCCACACAAGTGTCTTTCAGCTCTGCCCACAGCTTTCAGCTGAATTTATTTTTTTTCTCCTCGTGGTATCTCCATTTCAGGCCCCCTCATGTAAACATTTCGAAGCACATGCTGGTTTTAACAATGATTCATCCTATTAAAGTCCAAGTGGCTCCTCACAGGATGCTTTCCAGAACTAGGCAATAGATATAAAAAGGGCAGGGACCACGACTTCCCTGGGCTATCTCAAGTGCCTGATACTTCAGACACAACAGGCTCAGCTGCAGAGGAGCTGGGCTCTCTATTAAAGCTGCTTAGAAATAGGATTTATAGAGTTCTTTTTCCTCTAGGAAATCCTCTTTGTTCAAACATCCTCAACAGGCTCAGATTGTTGGGGTTTCAGGCAGCTCCAGGGTGGGTCAGAGCAGGGGTCTCATGTGAGAGAAGGGGACTGGGATGTGACTCTGTGCACAGCAGGGTTTACTCTCAGCCAGAAAACAAAATAGTCAAGCTGAGAAATGCCAATTTTCCAGCTTTTGACCCAAACATTTGGTGTTCAATAGATACAACACCAAAAAAAAAAGGCTTTCCCCCCCTGATCTGTGCCACTTTTTGTGTTTTACACAGCTGGGGAGGGCCTGGCTGGTCCCAGCTCAGCACAGGAATTTGGGAAGCTCCTGGCTCTGCCTGGGCACCACGTGCAGCCCTGGAGAAGGTCCCTGGCTGTGTTCAAGAACACCAAATGTCACTGGGAAGTGGCCCCTGTGCCCAGGGGCTCTGTGAGCCTGGCTGGGACAGCTCAGGTGCTGGCACAGAGATGTCCCAGCGCTGTGAGGCTTCTCCAGGAGCCTCTGGAGACAGGGAAAAGCCAAGGAGCATCCCTGGATCATATCTTGACTTGTTTTCGTGGAAGACTCTCAAAGCTCTCTCAGGAATGGGGTTTTTTTGGTATCACCTTGTGTGTTTAGGCAGAGAAGCTCAGGGAATTTTGGGGGATGTCTCTGGGAAGTTTTCCAAGCATCCACGACCTTCAGTGCCCGTCCCCTCTGCTGGCTGGACCTCAGCCAGCCCTGCATGGCTTTGTCAGGCTGCTGCTAAGCCTGAGCTCTTCCCTAAAATAGAAATTAAAAATGCTTTCATTGATTTTTTTAAAAATTATTTTTTTACAAGCTGAAATGGAGCAGGCATGTTACAAACAGTGTGTTTTTCATGAGACACTTAAAAGCCAAAAAAAAAAAATTGTCCAGAAATGAAACTATGACAAAATTCATCTTTTTCATTACAAGATGATTCAATGCAGAGAAGTGTTTTGCTTCTTTAGTGATTTATCAACTGTCTTCAAATAGACCAGGTAATTTAAGGTAAAAAATTATCATTCTGTTGAAAAATCACTTTTTCTTCCTGGAGAATAAAAACTATTTCAAGAAGAAAAGCTTTCTCTGGGTACCAGGGAAGTGCTCCTGGAGATGTTGTGGAGACAGGGAAAAGTGAAGTAAGCTGACTTTATATATTTTTATAAGATATTTTAAGCTGTCTATAAAAGATTTTTTTTAATCTGCCTCATTGGTGGGCAACAAAACAGAGGTAGAAATGCCAGCATGATATTTTTGAGTGGAGTTTCTAACTCATCAGACAATTGTAGAAGGTATCTATGGACCCTTGAGACTTCTGCAAAAAGCAAATTGATAGCAGGACATTACCAGGGAGAAAAGAGAAAATCCAAAAGCCCTGAGCATGCTTTAGGAAAAAAAAAATAAATATAATTTCCAGGAAAAGCCTCAAGATGCTGGTGGTGAGGTTGAGTGAGGGAACACCTGGGGAAGATTGATTAAGAGACAGCCAATGTGTGCCTGTGATTTATGAGGAGTGGGCCTGGCTTTAGTAGGAGTTTTTGGGAGATATTGCTGCTATGGTGCAGGACAGAAAGCTCCTGGATGCAATCGAGTTCCCAGACTGTCAAACATCACTTGATAAGGTTCCATGAGGGAGATTATTCACTCAGAGAGGGGGAAAGAGAGTAAGAGGTCAAAGAAGCTGTGGGGCAGAAACCTGCTTGGAGAATTCTCTCAGTACATCCAACTCAATATAAACATGTGTGGAAAAATAGAAATACATATCTATCTGTCTCCATCTGTCTGTCCATCTAATTATTTACCTAAAACAGTCACTCCTGCTCCTCCTTCCTGGCAGCAGGGAGAAATTCCCTGTGTTTGAATCCTGCCTACTTCAGCTGGGAGAAGATTATTTTAGGGATTCACTCCCAGGAGGCTCCTTTGAGTTTTGGGTTATTTTTTTTTGCTCCCCTGTGTGTTGGGTGGTGGAGCTGGGATCAGGGGGTGCTGTTGGGAGCTACAGAGATCCATCCCTGCTCTTTTAAGTGCTTACACTGTGGCCAAGACACTGAATTGCCCTTTTTAAGATGTGATGAATAATCAGACCGTGCCTGAAGGATGCTTAAATGAGCACACAGTGTTTTCCAGCTGGATAAAGACAGGCAGCAGATAAGAGAAGGTGATAACTTTGGCTTTTGGGAGTGATCAATGGCCTTAAGATATGCCTTATAAATGTTGGCAAAATGAAGGATTTTGAGCATCCCTGGAGCTCTCAATGCTTGAGAGTCTGGAATGTGCAGCCCCACATGCACTGCCTTTCAAATGGCTCAGTGGAGATTTCGGAAATGTAACCTCTGCCTTTATTTGTTTCCATGCCATTTGGAACTCTCTGGGGAATCAGAAGGGCTGGGCTGTGTTCCCTATCCTTTGATAAGCTTGTATCTTTTGGAATTTCACTTTTGGAGGTGGAGGTTTGAGAGATGTGTCCAGAAGGGAGTGAGGCAGAAACCAGCAGCTTTAGGGACTTCTGCTCTTACTCCACACCAGGTACCTGCTGCTTCCTTCTGCTCTGCTCCCCAGAGCCTAAACAATGAGAGCTCTTTAATTCCTGATCAATATTTGCTCTTTTTGGCACAAAAATGGACACTTTTGAAGTGAGACACTTCCATCCAGTGAGACATCAGAATGGTTTTTAGGTCATATTGAAAATCCAGGCTGTTAGGACTAAAGAGAAAGGAGGAAGGCCTAAAGCTGCTTCATAAATCCCAGAAATCTTTTGATGCCTTCAGTTCTAAAGCTACAATGGGATAAAAACCACAGCTAGCAGAGGAATATGGGGCATTGCTTCCCTGGAGCAAGGAATCTGCTGGGAGCTTAGGCCAGATACAGTTATGGCATCACCTTGGCATGCCAAAAAAAGCCTGAGCCTGCCTTGGTTTGTGGTGGTGAGGGAGGATCTCACTGCCCTATGAGCTGGGATAAGTCCACTTCCAAAGTGTTCTCTTTGATGGGGGTACCTAAACCCCTAAACTGAAGTTTTTCCATTTAGGAAGAGACTCCACATGGTCAATGAGCCATACCCATGTTGGGAAGATCCAAAGTCAGTGGGACCATTAGAAAAAAAGGGAATTCCAGACAAAACTCCTCCCTGGTAGCACAGTCAGATGGTGGAGGCAGTTGCCAAGAAGGCCACAAAGGTCTCATGTGCTTTTAAGATGCAGTTAGACATTTTTATAGGAAAAGAATTGCATGTGGGAATCTCACAGGGAAAGGAGGGGAATGCCATGCACTAAGTGAGAACAGGGATGTGTTTTGTGGCTCACAGCTCTGTTTGAGAACTGCCACCTGTGATCTGTGTCCTGAACTTCTTCATTCCTACCTGAAAGGGGCTTTTCCAGCAAATTCCCACTCTGGGTTGGTTCGTATGAAGCTGCCTTGCCTCAGTTCCTGGGCAGAGCAGGCCCAGACAGAGTGGGAGCAGGGAACAGGGACGTGTTTTGGGGCTCACAGAACTGTGACCTGTGATCTGTGTCCTGATCTGTATCCTAATCTCCATTCCAGCCTGAAAGGGCTTTTTCCAGCAGATTCTCACTCTGGGTTGGTTCATGTGAAGCTGCCTTGCCTCAGTTCCTGGGCAGAGCAGGCCCAGACGGAGTGGGAACAGGGAATAGGGATGTGTTTTGGGGCTCACTGCCCTTTTTGAGAACTGTCACCTGTGATCTGTGTCCTGATCTGTATCCTAATCTCCATTCCAGCCTGAAAGGGCTTTTTCCAGCAGATTCTCACTCTGGGTTGGTTCATGTGAAGCTGCCTTGCCTCAGTTGCTGGGCAGAGCAGGCCCAGAGGAGCAGAGGCCATAAAGCTTTTCTGGGAGAATGGCCCTGGGAGCTGCATCCTGTTCTTACATCCAGCTCCTGCATTTTCCTACAAGCACCATAACCATCAACCTGCAGGAAAAGATTCTAAACCCTCAAAATATACCTGGGAGACTTTACCTTGTGTGTCCCAGGATTTGCAGTGTTCTCCCAGGGCAGAAGGGGAGGGCTGCAGTGTGACCCCTTCCCCACAGATGCTTTTCCTTTTTATCTGAAATTAACTTTATCTGAATTAACTTTAACCCAAAAAACAGCCCAGGGAGAGAGCTCTGCCCCTGAGAGAGATCTGGGGTTCTTGCACTCAGGGCTGTGGGAGTCCTTGGCATCTAATTTTAGCAATTTAAAATTTCTGCCTCAAATTTAAGCTACTCATCCAGGCTTTTTTAAAAATAAACATGTGTCCTTCAGCTCCTGGAGGCTCCACAGGCCAGCAGAAAACACAGAGGGAGCATGTGGTGCTTGTAGGGATGCCCCAGCAGTGCAAAACAATGCTCTGGCTCTGGGTGAGGACAGGGAGCTGGCACAGACTCAGATTTCTGCTCGGAGCCTCTCGTAGGCCGAGACAGAAAGATAAACAGAAATGGGAAACAGTGGCTGGAGCAACACAAATGCAGCTTCTCCTCCGCTATTTGCTCTTGGGGGTGGTTGCATTCCTTCAAAGCAGAGAGCAAGTCAACAACAAGACAATAATAATCACAGCAACAATAAAAAACGTGTCCACTCGGGCTGTTTCCTAAATGCTGCTCTGGCAGGGGCTGTGGGCTGCCTGCTCTGGTGCTGCAGCCCTGCTGGGAAGCGATAAGGACACACAACCTCCTGCACTTGAAAGTGCACTCGAAATAGAAAGAGAGATAGAGCTCTACAAGAGGAACCCGAGCAGCCTCAGGCTTCCCCCAGGCCTGGCTGGGGGCTCCAACAGCCAGGAGCCCCCTGGAGCAAACTGAGAGCAAATTCTCGGTTGTTTTTGATGGACAGAGGGGCAATGTGCTCTTCAAAGCTGGAGCAGCTCTGCTGTCACCACACTCACTGGGACTGAGGCCTCAGGGGGTGAACAGCACAGGGACCACTGGCACAGCCAGGCTTTGGAGCAATTTGGGCCAGACCTCACTTTCATTTGAGGTGTAAGGAAGCTCTGGAGTCACCAGTGTCAGAAAAATGATGGATATTATACAGAATGTGCAGGAGGAATTGTTCCCTGGGAGGGTGGGCAGGCCCTGGCACAGGGTGTCCAGAGAAGCTGTGGCTGCCCCTGCATCCCTGGCAGTGCCCAAGTTCAGGTTGGACAGGGCTTGGAGCAGCCTGGGATAATGGAAGGTGTCCCTGCCATGGCAGGGGGTGGAATGAGATGGGCTTTAAAGTCCTTACCAACCCAAATCATTCTATGGATTCTTTAGCAGGAAGTTCCATGATCATCCAGGTGCAATGACAAACTCCTCTTTCTGTTGGGAAAGCAGGAGCTTTGGGTGGCTTTTGGGCCATCACGTGTGGCTCCTCTTGGGCTCTGTTGCTTTGTTCATTTCAGATGACAAACCCCTTCCAAAGCAGCACCTGGAGAGACTGGTGAGCCAGCTGCTGGATGGAGCAGGGAGCTTCTCCAGCAGATATGGTTTTCCAGATTCTTGGCTTTCCCTGCTCTTGGTGAGGTGCTCAGGAGAGGGACAGAGCCTCTGTGAAGCCAGAACCTTTGCCCACAGACCAGCAAAACCCCATAACACTGACCATTAAACATTTGTTCTGACTTCAAGGGANATTCCCACTCTGGGTTGGTTCATGTGAAGCTGCCTTGCCTCAGTTCCTGGGCAGAGCAGGCCCAGACAGAGTGGGAGCAGGGAACAGGGACGTGTTTTGGGGCTCATAGAACTGTGACCTGTGATCTGTGTCCTGATCTGTGTCCTGGACTTCTTCATTCCAGCCTGAAAGGGCTTTTTCCAGCAGATTCTCACTCTGGGTTGGTTCATGTGAAGCTGCCTTGCCTCAGTTCCTGGGCAGAGCAGGCCCAGACGGAGTGGGAACAGGGAATAGGGATGTGTTTTGGGGCTCACTGCCCTTTTTGAGAACTGTCACCTGTGATCTGTGTCCTGATCTGTATCCTAATCTCCATTCCAGCCTGAAAGGGCTTTTTCCAGCAGATTCTCACTCTGTCTTGGTTCATGTGAAGCTGCCTTGCCTCAGTTGCTGGGCAGAGCAGGCCCAGAGGAGCAGAGGCCATAAAGCTTTTCTGGGAGAATGGCCCTGGGAGCTGCATCCTGTTCTTACATCCAGCTCCTGCATTTTCCTACAAGCACCATAACCATCAACCTGCAGGAAAAGATTCTAAACCCTCAAAATATACCTGGGAGACTTTACCTTGTGTGTCCCAGGATTTGCAGTGTTCTCCCAGGGCAGAAGGGGAGGGCTGCAGTGTGACCCCTTCCCCACAGATGCTTTTCCTTTTTATCTGAAATTAACTTTATCTGAATTAACTTTAACCCAAAAAACAGCCCAGGGAGAGAGCTCTGCCCCTGAGAGAGATCTGGGGTTCTTGCACTCAGGGCTGTGGGAGTCCTTGGCATCTAATTTTAGCAATTTAAAATTTCTGCCTCAAATTTAAGCTACTCATCCAGGCTTTTTTAAAAATAAACATGTGTCCTTCAGCTCCTGGAGGCTCCACAGGCCAGCAGAAAACACAGAGGGAGCATGTGGTGCTTGTAGGGATGCCCCAGCAGTGCAAAACAATGCTCTGGCTCTGGGTGAGGACAGGGAGCTGGCACAGACTCAGATTTCTGCTCGGAGCCTCTCGTAGGCCGAGACAGAAAGATAAACAGAAATGGGAAACAGTGGCTGGAGCAACACAAATGCAGCTTCTCCTCCGCTATTTGCTCTTGGGGGTGGTTGCATTCCTTCAAAGCAGAGAGCAAGTCAACAACAAGACAATAATAATCACAGCAACAATAAAAAACGTGTCCACTCGGGCTGTTTCCTAAATGCTGCTCTGGCAGGGGCTGTGGGCTGCCTGCTCTGGTGCTGCAGCCCTGCTGGGAAGCGATAAGGACACACAACCTCCTGCACTTGAAAGTGCACTCGAAATAGAAAGAGAGATAGAGCTCTACAAGAGGAACCCGAGCAGCCTCAGGCTTCCCCCAGGCCTGGCTGGGGGCTCCAACAGCCAGGAGCCCCCTGGAGCAAACTGAGAGCAAATTCTCGGTTGTTTTTGATGGACAGAGGGGCAATGTGCTCTTCAAAGCTGGAGCAGCTCTGCTGTCACCACACTCACTGGGACTGAGGCCTCAGGGGGTGAACAGCACAGGGACCACTGGCACAGCCAGGCTTTGGAGCAATTTGGGCCAGAGCTCACTTTCATTTGAGGTGTAAGGAAGCTCTGGAGTCACCAGTGTCAGAAAAATGATGGATATTATACAGAATGTGCAGGAGGAATTGTTCCCTGGGAGGGTGGGCAGGCCCTGGCACAGGGTGTCCAGAGAAGCTGTGGCTGCCCCTGCATCCCTGGCAGTGCCCAAGTTCAGGTTGGACAGGGCTTGGAGCAGCCTGGGATAATGGAAGGTGTCCCTGCCATGGCAGGGGGTGGAATGAGATGGGCTTTAAAGTCCTTACCAACCCAAATCATTCTATGGATTCTTTAGCAGGAAGTTCCATGATCATCCAGGTGCAATGACAAACTCCTCTTTCTGTTGGGAAAGCAGGAGCTTTGGGTGGCTTTTGGGCCATCACGTGTGGCTCCTCTTGGGCTCTGTTGCTTTGTTCATTTCAGATGACAAACCCCTTCCAAAGCAGCACCTGGAGAGACTGGTGAGCCAGCTGCTGGATGGAGCAGGGAGCTTCTCCAGCAGATATGGTTTTCCAGATTCTTGGCTTTCCCTGCTCTTGGTGAGGTGCTCAGGAGAGGGACAGAGCCTCTGTGAAGCCAGAACCTTTGCCCACAGACCAGCAAAACCCCATAACACTGACCATTAAACATTTGTTCTGACTTCAAGGGAACATCCAGACCTTGGCCATGAGATAGGATGAGATCATGGTGTCTGTCTGCAGCAAATTTCAAGCCATCTCTGCTGCTGGGCATGTGCTGAGCATCAAAGTTAGCTCAATGTTCTGAGAGATGCCTTCCCCAGAACTGCTCCTGTGCTGGGTGGAGCTCCTTCTCCCTGAGCTTTTTCATTTTCCAGCAGTGAATTGAGTTCTGCACCTGCTCAGCTGTTTTCCAGAGGTGAATCCAGCAGCTCAGTAGCTACATGAGGATATCTAATTCCTTTCTCCACCCTGCTCCTGCCCTCCAAAGCAAACAGCAGCAGGCAACACAAGCACTGCTTTCCATGAATTGTTCTGCTCTGTTTTCGAAGAAGAGACCTGGGAAAATCTGTGGAAACTTTCTCGCTGGCCCAAGTGAGTGAAGAGAAAGAAAAACATTGCTCCAGAGTCAAAATTGAAATGGTTTTGGTTTTTCTTGCATTCAAAGATGAACAGGAAAGGCAATTCATGAGGGAAAAGGGAATGGCTGCTGGAGAAACCACAAAAAAGCTTTCGAGGACCTGGCTCCAATCCTGCTGTGCTTGGATGAGCTGCTGGTTCCCAACCTGGATGTCACCAAGAGTCAGGCACGATCAGCTACTCTGCAAACATAAAACTGTGGGACATGGAAGGGCTCTACAGGTAAAATTCACTGCTGGATGGGGCAGCAAAGAGGCAGCTGCTGTTTGATCAGAAATGCTTCAGTCTGGAGCTGAGCTTCCCAAATCTCCGCTACAATCCAAGCCTTGTCCTTCCTCTTGCACCCCGCCCAGTATCAAAGACAGAAGAATAAAATAAAAGGAAGTGGTTGAAATGGTCTTGAAAGAGGAAATTCTTGTCTAATTCCAGGTCGTGGCAGAGGCTGTGTGCTCTGCGTGGGGAGACTCTCTCATCTCCCAGGCCTGGAAAAGCCATTGGCAGTTTTGAATCTAGAACTAAAGACTTCCTCCCCTCTGGCCCCAGAGAGGGAGAAAAAGGAGGAATGTTTTTGTGCATGAAAAGGGTGGCTGGTTCCACGGGAGGAATCCTGTCTTGGCTGTTTGGGAGGCAGGATGTCAGCCTCGGAAGGCCAAGAGTTTATTTTGGAAAAGCAAGCTTCAAGTTTCTCATCTGCAGCACATGGATGTGCTTCACCTCCTTCCTCTCCTCCTCTGCGCCTTTCCTGCCAGGGTGTTCCCAGCCTCCTGGTGGCCCTGTCCCCAACCCTGGGGCACAGTGTCACTGTGTCCCTGTTGGCAGCAAAGCTCCTGGCACAGGAGGGTGAAGCTGGAGGTGCTTTCCTCTTCCCAACCTCATTGTGGAGCTTCCCTGCTGGAAAACCTTGGCTTCTACAGTTTCCCACACTTCAGCTCCTCCACTCCTTCCCTGAAGTGCTTTGTGGGAAGCCAAAACACCTGCTCTCTGAACTCAGCTCCTGGAGGAAAGTTGGCAGAGATGTCCTTCCTGGACAGGAATGATGATTTTGTTTTTAAATTGCAGGTAGATAGGATTCCTTCTGTCTCTCCTGAAGCACCTGGTGCTCTACTTCAGGAATTATCTGGGATGTGCCAACTTGTGCCCTCTGTCCTGACTCCCTGAAGGTGCCATCTCCCAGCCAGCATTCCCATCTTGCTTCCAGGAGGTGCCAGTGTCACTCCCAGAACTCTGTTCCTCCTGCTGGATGAAGAACAGCATCCCTTGCTGCCAGCTCTTATTCCTGCCTCGTCCAAGCCTGTGAAGTCAGGCCAGGAGTCTGAGCTGGAATTAGGCAATGACAGCGAGGACTTAATCTGGTGTACAATTAGTGGTCAAGACTCAGCTCCTGAGACACAAGGGAAGAGAGGCAGCTCCTCCTATTTTCCTTTTCAGCAGCAGCCCAATAATTCCCTAAATCCAAACTTTGGATGGCTCTGCTATCCTTTTGGAAAGGGGAACAAAAATAACATCACTAAGCCCACTGCAGCCCCTTGAAGTGGACTCAAATGGAAATAAAAGCCCTTTGCAGAGTGAGCTTTGGATGGATTTTTCACTGAGCGTCCAAAAATTCCTTGGAAAGAGCATGTCGGCCAAAGGCCAGGGTCTGGGCTGTGTACCTGTGCTCTGGCCAGATGGAGGAGAAACAGAACAGATGCACCAAGATGAAGAGAAGCTTTCAGAGTGTTTTCAGAGCCTCCTGTTTGCTGAAAGGGCTGGAAAGTGATTTAGAAAATGAATCCTTTGAACATGAGGAAAAAATTGTCTTGGACAGTGCTACCAGTGCCCTTCCAGGCTTCCAGAGGTGGGGAAATGTCATTTGCCTGCAAGGAACTCAACCCAAACTCTCCCTCTGTGTGAGGGGCTGGACTGGGAGGAGACAACACATGGGAAATTGAATGAGACTCTTAAAATATTTGGCCTTCCTCTAATGGAGGTTAAAGTTGGCAATGCTTTGGTGGGTTTTTTTCCTCTGATTTTGCCCAAATGTCCGAGGAGATCTGAGATTGCACTGCTCTCTCAGAGGGGCAAAAGGAAGGGAAATTCTTTGGTGAATGTCAATGAAATATAAAGGAAAACTGAACTTCATGTCCCTCTTACAAAAAAGCAGCTCAGGCCACAGCATCAGTGGGGCTTCAGCTCCTGACAAGCAGCTGCTGTGGGCTCTGGATGTCAAAATCAGACTCCATCCCTCTTCTCAATTTTTTACACATTATTGTCTTTCCACTGCGAAGAGAGAAATTTTTAAAAACTGAGATTCACGTAGGATTTTTTCTACTCCAATAACTGTGGGCACAGAAGAAGGAAAACCAGACCTGCAGACAAGTATCAGCAATGATTTCCATGGAAACCTGGGGTTTTTAACAACTCTGGAGGATGATGGTGATGTATGCTCACTAAAGGTGAAGTGCTGGCACTGGAGCTAGTGCTGAAACCACTGGATTGAACATGGAAATCAACGTGGGACTAATGTTGAGCCTGATGGAAAAACATGGGGCTCACATGAAATACTCACAGGCCAGACAAGCAAATCAGGTAATTTAATAATAATAGTAATAGTATGGAAGAAATTTGACCAAGAATAACCAATCTCAGATCTATGGACACCAGAGCCTGCTTTCTGTTTATAATATTGTTTTACAAGCTCCTGGCAGCATTCCTGAGCCCCTAAAAGTGGTGCTCAATTCCCTTCCCACCGAAGGCCTGCATACTCCACCACTGTGGGCTGGTTTGGGATAGCAGGGAACTGGGCTGGACGTGGCCAGGAACCACATAGGATGAGAAAAGCAGAACTGACAAGTGTAAAAATCTGGATTTACAGAGTCCAGCGATGTATTTGAGCTGCAGCAAGTTGTCAAATGCAACAAGGACTGCATTGATCCAGCCCCAGGCCTTTGTTGTGGAAGATTCTCACTTCCATGAAGGAGACCCTGAGGAAGAGACACTGAGGTCTAAGATCTTGCATCATATTTAGTCTCTCATCTTTGCTGTGATTCTTCTTTGTAGATTTAAGGATTTTATCCTTCATTTTCAGCTCACTTTAAGCATGTAAATTGGTGTACAGCTGAACCTGTGAGAAGAAGTGCACACATCTGTCACCACTGATATTATCCAAGGGTTTCTAGGCTTGGATGTCTGATGAGGAAAGATCTGTGCCTTGGATGTGGAGCAGGAAGCAACAGTTAAACAGAAAAAGGAGCTACTGCCATGAGAAAGGGCACAGGGAAGAGCAGGAGAGATCCTGCTCCTGTTCACTGGGGAAGAACTGTAAATTTACTGTGGATTTGTAAATCAGGAACGGTGCAGCCACTCCTGGTCTCTGCCTGGGGCTGGGTTTGGCTGCAGCATCTCCTGAAGTGTCTTGGACCATCATCCTGGCAGTGGAAGGAAGTTACTGGTTTGTGGATGTAACTGGATTGAGGGAGCTGGAGCTGCAATCCAACCCTGTCTCACCTTCTCCTGGACTTTCCAGGCCAGCAGTGAGCCTGAGGACTGCACTTGTACCCCCACGGATGCAGAGAGCCTGCCTTGGATGGGCTCACCCCCTCTTACCACAGCTGGGCTGACTGGTGGCCTGTGTTGAAGAGCAAGGCTGGAACAAACCCTGAGTGTGATGTGGCTTCACAGGGGGCAGACAGAAAACCCCCCAGGAGATGCAGAGCAGTGGGAGAATCGTGCATGGAAGTTCTGTGCCTGAAAAGCTGTCTGCCTTCAGCTGTCACCCACTTTCATAAAGGCAGGAGGGAGACGGAAGAGCTTTCCTGCCCTTCACAGGCATCACTGCTGCAACAGCACAGCAGCAAAACTGGCTCAGGGTGCAGAGAGGGAGAGAAAGTTGTCTCTTCAGAGAGACAAGCAGACAGACAAACAGACAGGGAGCCAGCTTCTCCTCTGTTCTGTGCATGGAACTCCAAAACTATTGAAGGAGCTATTTGTGACCAGGAACAGAATCAAACCTCTGGCAGAGCTCCCTGTAAAAGACTCCCACTTCAGTCCTGGCTGGCATTTGAACAGGAGCAGCTCCTCATCAGCAATGTCAGGGTTAAACACTCGCAGCATGTGTGCAATTGCAGAAATGCCCCGAGAAGAACCAAGGAAATATTTCCATCTTAAACTGTGATAAGGAGTGAAAGTGTGCAACTCGTTCCATATGCTGGCTGCAAGGCCCGAGCCAAGCGGAAAAGCCACGGAGTCTGCCAATCCCTAAGAACTTGCAAGCCTGATAAATGAGTGCCTTGCTTTGGGAAAGCCAGAGACAAAGTCACACTAGAAAGGAGAAAATAGAAGAAAAGTGAGGAGTCTTAAAAAAAAAAATAATAAAGCCAAGTCTTCCCCATTTGTCTTGTCGGCTGGCAGCAAGAATTTCTGGAAATGTTTTACATGTCAAAGATTTAACCAAGCTGGGATGTTTGTGGACAAGCTGTTATAGGCAATGAATAAATAAATCAGGAAAAGAGTCTATCTCCTGCTTTACAAAAATGATCCTGGCCTGAGACAGCTGCATTCTTCTGGGATACTCTGTGCAAGCCAGGGTGGAAGCGCTCAAAGCCAGAGCGCTCTCGGGTTTCTCCAGCACTGACATGGAAGAAGACAATGCTGAGCCTGGTCATGCAGCAAGGAGGGAAAAGCTGGAGGGACAGCTCTGGCCAGAGAGGCACCTGGGCATCCTCCAGCACGGGGATGCAGATTCCCATCAGTGGGATGCAGATCCCAGCACAGGGATGCAGATTCCCAGCAGTGGGATGCAGATCCCAGCAGTGGGATGCAGATCCCAGCACGGGGATGCAGATTCCCATCAGTGGGATGCAGATCCCAGCACAGGGATGCAGATTCCCAGCAGAGGGATGCAGATTCCAGCACAGGGATGCAGATCCCAGCAGTGGGATGCAGATTCCCAGTACAGGGATGCAGATTCCCAGCAGAGGGATGCAGATCCCAGCAGAGGGATGCAGATTCCCAGTACAGGGATGCAGATTCCCAGCAGAGGGATGCAGATCCCAGCAGAGGGATGCAGATCCCAGCACAGGGATGCAGATTCCCAGCACAGGGATGCAGATTCCCAGGCCTGTGAGCACCCCCAGCAGCAGGAATGGGTGCTCAGGCAAGCAGCAGTGGCACCTCCTGGCACAGGGGTCAGGGATCAGGGAGAGCCCAGCAGAGCTGGGAGGGAGCAGAGGGTCAGGGCAGTCCTGCTGGGGCCTGAGATTTGACAGGGCTGCATTCCTGGCTGAAGGGATCTGGCTGTGCCATGGATTTCTGGAGAGGAGTGGGCAAATCCACAGCTTGGCTGCCTGGAGGGAAGGCTGTGCCTTTGGAAAAGTCTTTTGGCCTCCTCTAGCCAAACACACTCCCATGTTAAATCAGAAATAGAGGAGGAAATCAAGCATACAAACAAAATCCCGTTTCTTCTCCAAATAGGGATTTTTTTAAATCCAGGAGCTGCTTTGAAGCTGGCTCTGTAGAAGCTCTGAGGTCCCCTGCCATAGGAAATCTTAGCTGGCTCATTTGCCTAAACAAATTTATTGTAATGAGTTTTTCCTGCTACATCAGGGCTTCAGCAGTGTCACCTGTGCCAGCTTGCTGACTTCTCCTAAGCCAGGAGTGTTTTGTTGGGCTAAAAAGAGCCAACCCTGCAGGTTGTAAATTGCTGGGCAAGGTGATAAATGCTACGTGAAATGGCCACTATAATCTGTCTGGAAAGTTGAAAGGAATCCCGCCTTCTCAGGAGCCTAAAATACTTCTTTTACTAGAATACCTTATTTTCCAGCTGTGTGCCACCTTAGTCAGTTGCCAAAATATTTGTTCTCTGGTCTGTGCTTCTGCCTTGCAGCTGCTGACAAAACTGCACGCTCAGAATTTCCCTGGCAAAAGGGAAATTAAAATTTCCTGCATTTGGTGCGTGGTTCTAGCTGGGTTATTATGATGGTACCTGGGAACCTCCAGGTTCCACCTGGATTTATAAATAAGGGGATTTATTTGCTGGAGAAGGCACAGATAGAAGGAGGTATCAGGCACTGGCAAGATGCTTTGCTTTGGCTGTTGCCCACCCTCCAGCCCAGTCTCTCCTGTCACCCTACTGTGGCTTTCCCAGGACTGTCACCTCCCCTCTGCATTGCCCAATGTGCTGCTCAGTGTCCCAGCCTCATGGCAGGGAGGTGCTGTGCAATCCCAGCCCTCTGTGCCCTCAAGGCTGGCATTTATTATTTGCAGAGGCTTTCTTGAGCCAACCCAAGACACTGGAGGGAAGTCCTCTCTAGACCTGGGCTGCCCAAAAATTCAGTGGGTGGGAAAACTTCAGAGATGAAATGTTGAGACTTCTCAGATGATGGGCCCTTTGATTAGAACAAAAACATCAAAACATTTAAAAACAAGTTAAAAAAGCGAGCTTTGGTTATGACATCTCTGTCCTTGCAAAACACCCTCCCACTAAAAGGCCTGTGCATGAATTATAGGGCCAGATTTTCCTTTGTGTTTTATTTTTTGCCATCATTTACAGTTCAGAAAAATTCCTGTAAATATGCTCAGCTTCACAGCCTGTTTTCCCACGCAGCCTCTGCGTGGATGAAGAGATTCTGTCAAAGATTTCATAAACATAAATAATAAACCCAGTTTGCTTCCCTTCAGCCCATTTTTATTACATAAGAGAGGATCTGGAGCAGCTGAAGACCCTGAGCTGAGGTCTGGGAAATTCCAGGTGTGTTCTGGGAAATTCCAAGTGTGTTCTCCAGTTGAATGTTCACCATTTTTTGGGTTAGTGCCATGCCAAGGAGCCAGCAAGAAAACTCATCTGCAGGGCATGATGTCCATGTTCTCCCTAGATATTTTTTTTTTAAAGCATTGCCAGCTTGGGCAATCATAAATCTGTACCAAACATTGCAACATTTGTTTATCAAGGTTTTCTACCATAGAAAATTCCTTTAATGAAAACATGCTTTTGAGGGACTCCTTGAGGCTGAAGCTTGGAAGATATCCTGAACTCCTGACCTGAGGTTCTGGCTCAATCTCCAGATGGAGAAGATACAGCTTTTGAGACAGGTCTGTATCTTGCAGCCCTAAACCACAATCTTTTGGAAAGAGTAAATCTGTTAAGGTCATGTTTTGGAGACTTTGGAATGGCTCAGATCAAAGACACATCTCTCCCCAAATCCTGTCTAAGGGTGCCAGCAGCAAACCTTCAGGACAAAACCATGGCAAGTGCCTTGTGATTTTTCCTGTGGTCATTCCAACTCCTGGCAATTTGCAGCTGAAGGACTTCCTGAGCTAGGGGTCATATCCAAATTCTTGTGTGGAACTAATTGCCCAGGTTGGATCTTTCAATGTTTTTAAGTGTTATTTGAACCCATTTATGCTCTTGGCTTGCACAACCTCCTCTGACAACGAGTTCTACCACCAAATTAAGTGGTGTTTAAAAAACAGCACCATAAATCAGAGTAGCCCTCAATTATAATAAAAGCCTTGAATTTGGATGAGATTGCCAGATGAATAAAGTTCTTTAGTCACATCCATGTGTTTTATGCACAACAATGGGAGGCTCATCCCAAAGCAGGGGAAATACATCAAATGAGTTTATGGTGAGATTTTGGAAATCCTGGTAATTCAGGAGCCTTCAGCTCCCAGCTGCCTCATGGCCTGTGCCTTGCCAGGGTCTGCTCGCTCTGGAAGGGTTTCCTTGGGAAAACTTGGGGCTGATTAATCATGGCCATGCAGGAAAGGCTGGCTCTGCTGGGAAGTTAATTCCTGCCTAAGTCCTTAGTGTGAGGGAAGGGAGAGCTTGCACCTGTTGGAATCCTGGATGCTGAGAATTTTAAACTTTCTGTGCTTAGGCACAGACAAGAGAGCACTGCATTTGACCTGAGGCTGTGAAGAAGCCTTCCAAAATTGATTGGTAGCACTGGGATTATGGGTGTGTAGTTGGTCAGAAGTGTGTAATGTCACAAGGTGGAAAATTTAAGAGTTTGGGATTTTAGAATATAGAAATAAATATGAAGCAAGATAGAGGTTTTGGGGTAGAGGCAGGTTGTTCTTCTTCACCTTCTTCTTCCTTCTTCTCCATGGGTTTGGGTGATGTTTTGTAATTGGACAGAAAAGTTCACATTGCAGGCTTCCAGGGATCAGTTACTGGGTTAAAAGGGAAAATAATCTGGGTGTCCTTTCTTAATTGGACAGTTTAGTCTTAAAAGACCTTGTAACAGGAGATAGTTAGCCATTTTGTACCTTGCTATTGAAAGGCTGCAGAACTCATGGTTGTGAGGCTGTTTCACTGATAAGAAACAATAAACAGCTGAGTCCAAACATGAGATACTGTCCCAAGTGCCTTCAATCCAGACCAGAGAAACCAACAACACCTGCTTGGAGAACCAACTCACTCCTTTGTGTCTGTGCAGACCTGGACTAACAAGTGCTGCTGAAGGGAAAGCCTGGGGAAGCTGGGATGATCCCAGATCTGTCCAGCTGAGGCATGGCAGACTGAGGTGTTCCTCTGCTCTCTCACCCCTTCAATAGCTCCCAGAAGGTTTTCCCATCCATCAGAGCAAAGCTTGACTTTCATTTGGAAGCAGAACATGTCCTTAAAAGAGCTCTGAGAGCTAGATCTGATCTTCCTGACATTTTTACCTTCTTTCCCTGATTTTTTGGGAGGGTGAGAGTGGCAAAACCCACAAAATTCTGCAATGTTTTCTGGTTGGGAAAACCCCAACCTTCTGTTTTTCCTCAGAGCTGGTTACCTTGGCACTACCAGCTCCCCAGAATTTCTCACTTCAGAACATGAATGTGAATATTCAAAATTTACATTGCTTGGGATGCATCAGGAAAGCATCTGAAAGTGTGGGGGTTTAGTTCTTTCTGCTGATATTTTGTAGGTTCATGTTGTTCCAGCCTCACCAAACAGTGCTATGGGAACCATTTCCCATTCCTGATATTTCTTTTTTATTTGAAGTTGGCTTTAATTGTGCTGTAATTACACAATTCCAGGAGCTCGGGCTTGAGGAAAAGAAAAAAAAAAAAAATGTGGTAACCATGTTCAGGAAAGACACAGGGGTTTTTTTTTCCCTAGGATCTGCCTGGCTCTGAAGGAACTTTTCTTCCTTTTCTTCCAAATTCAATTGAATTTTGCCATCCTTGGGGACCACTTGCCTCAGATGGAGACTGGCTGGGAGTACAAACTATGGAAACCATCATTTTTCTCTAGCCAAGGTGGGAAATACCCATCTCCAGAGCAAGGGGAGTGACCCAGGGGCAGCTCCACAGCTTCCCAAGGTGATCAGGGACCCAGACATGAATTGCTTCCTCAAAGATGAATACTCCTAGTCTCCTAAAAACCCAGGAAATGCTCCAGCTGGGCAGGGCAGAGATCCTCCTCCTCCCTCTGAGAGCAGCATCTTCCTCTCCAAAACTCAGCGACCTTCTGCCCTCTTGCTCCCCAGCTCCTGCTGCTTCTGGATGCAGGGAGGGGAAGGATTTGGTCCCTCCTTCCTCCACGGGGGGCCCAGGGCTCTGAATCCATCCCTGCCTGCTCTGAAAAGGACTTGCAGCAAAATGAAGTGACAGGAGAGCAGTGTCACGCAACAGCCCCTGCCTGGGCATCAACAGCCAGGGGTTCTGTCTTGGGAACAGTGGGACAGCAGTGCCAGCTGAGCTGAGCTGAAACCAGGCTAGGTTTTATATCTTTTGTAGATAAAATGCAGCTAAAAACATCCACATCTATGCACAGTCACTCTCTGTGTTGCCATGGCCCTGCAATAATGTTGTAACTCTCGACATATTGCCAAAATTTGAAGGTTTTGAATATAAATAATTATAGTTCCAAGGGGTTTCTTGCCTTGCTCAGAGCTCAGTGGCTCCCCAGCCATTCCACCTTGGCTTCTTCCCACTCAGCCTCTCGTTACAGCTCATCCTTGTTGCCATAGGACGCTGTGAGGATCTTGGCTTCGTGCTCTGCTCCCTGAGAAAGCCCTGCCCTAAGTCCTTTTTGGGTCCCAGCTCCTTAAAACCTCTTTGCAAATCCTAGAAAATCCCATCTGCAAAACAAACCAGGAGGAGTTTTGCCTGAACACAGCTGGATTTAACCTGTTGCTGCCTTCACCTGCTGCTCTGGGATGAAAATCAGGTTGAAACAGAGGCAGGTGCTTGGCAAATATCCCTTTCCTCTCCATATTCCAGCTCTAACCTGGATGGATTTCTGTCTCTTGGTGGAGCCTGTATTTGCTGTGTGAAAGTTTTCATGCTGCTATTAATTACAGAGCAAATGAACCTTCTTCAGGCTATATGCTGCTGGCATAATTTATGCAAATATCTTGTTGGTGACTATAAAAAAATAAACCATAGCTGGACCAGTGTTATTGCCAAGAGATTAAATGCTGATGTTTAAAAACTTGGCAGCGTTTCCTCAACGGGACTTTTGTCATCTAATGCTGTATCTACTGGGATTATCCTTTCAAAAAATTGGCAGTGGCCTTAGAAAGCACAACCTCTAGCTTATTTTTTTTCTTTTATCTCTATTTTTTTGGCAGCTTTTGAAGAAATCCCTTTGCCATTTCCAGCCCTTCTGCTTTCACCCAGTGAAACCCCGGCTCTGCAAGCACTGGCTGCCTCCACTCAGCATCTTTGGGGCACCCATCCATCAGTGACAGGGAACTGGAGTGAGAGGAGGAAAAGAAACTCTTCAGATCCGGGGAACATCCTCTGCTGACCCACCCCCACGGATTTTGGTGGAGATGTGCAAGGGTGGAGCTTGGCCCCGGCGTTTTTCAAGTTATTATTCTTTCATTGATTATTTGCTGGAGTGTATTAAAAGCCTGACTTTTCCATCTGCTTCCTCGTGGATTTTCTTGCCTTCTGGGATGAACACACTTTGTTTTTGTGTTTGGCTTTTGCTTTGGAAATGCTGGGTTAATGTTAATCAGGGTTTTTTGGGAATCGTGGGCCACGTGCACAGGTATATACAGGGTTTGTTATTCCAGATGCAAGCCAGCAACAAGGTATTTTTATGTATCTGGAAAAAAAAATCAAAGGCAGAAAAATTAATTTTAAAGGCAAAGCAGCATGTTTGAAATACTGAACTTTTATTTCTCCAGTTTATTGGAGTTTTAATAGATAGTCCCATATTTAAAAGCAGAAATCAGTTGCAAAGACACGGGACATTTTAAGTGCAGCCTATCCTGCCTGTAGTTTAGATGACAATTTAGATAATGACCACTTAAATAGAAACAATCAATGTTAATTAGAACAATTAAGTTAATTATAAAAGGTGCTTGTAAACAAGTCGATTGTTTAGATAACAATTCATTATCTCGCTGCCCTCCCTAAGGCCCCATTTCCCCTTCAGCCTCAATGACCTGAGCAGGGCTCTCTCAAGTTCACTCTTTCCATGGGACTGGGAGGGGCCAGCAATGGTTTTAAAACCCGGAGATCAAGGACAGCTGCTGAAAGGTAAATAATTAAAAAACCTATAAAATTGCATGGTAAAAAAATCTAAATGCTTGTCGACATTTCAAATCCTAAAACTGTAGCTGGGTATTTGGTTGCTGCCAGTTTGCTAAAAGCAGAAGGTGGATTTGGGATATAAAACGTTCCTTGCCCAGGTGAGATCCCAAAGAAGTCCCAAATCAAGCAGATATTTGGATTCCAGCCGTGTTTAGCTTTTAGGATGTCCAAAGAAGAACCCACCAAGCTCCAACAGGAGGAGACTCCGGAAAACTCCCCAGCAGAAAATGGGTCTGGATTGCAGCAGGAGAGGTTTGCTTGTGGGATTTCCCAGGATGGAGTTCGAAGGGAGGGGACAAAACCTGTTCTGTCAGCACCTTCAGGAAGATGCAGACTCCCAGCTCATGTCAGTTTTGTCCAGGTGCTTTCCAAGGGATGGCTGCTGGAAAAGCAGCACCCCAGCCTCTTGCTGGGAAAGCTCCTGGGATGGATCCTACAGGGAGTGGCTCCCGAGGAGCCCTTGGTGGGCAGCAATAAAGGGGCTCCAAAGCCCCCTGATCCTCTGATAACAACAGGGGCTTGTGAGCATGGCTGGGGAGGGCTTATCCCTCCTTTGCACCACCACTGTGCCTTGGGCTGCAAATTTCTTCCAGCTGGAAAGTCCGGGAAAACCCTGATAAGCCCTGGCTGTCCCCCCAGCTGGGAATGATGGATTTTCCAGAGGTAACTCCATGTACCCAGCTCCCTTCTCCTCCACAGTGGGAGCATATGGAATATATTGTGGTCTGAGGGAAATGCATCCTAAGAATTCCTCCTGTGTCTCCCTGGGTTCCACGGTGGATTCCAGCAGGTGTCATGGAATCGCCCACTCAAAGCGGGTTAAGTGATGAGCACCCAAAATCTCAGCACAGCTTTGCAGCCAAAAGTTCTGCTGTTCCTTGGGTTTGGGGCAGAATTGCCATGGAAGCTCTGAAAAGACTTTCCAAAGAGAGGGGACAACAAGGAAATATCCAAGATCTGTCTGGAAAAAAAACTGCTCCTGCCAAGGGTGTGATAAGCAGTTTCCATAATTTGGTTTTTGTCCTCTGCTGCCTGAGGAATCCAATCAAACACCCTTGATATTCCTCTGCAGGGATTGCCTGGGAGATGCCCGTGGATTGTTGGGGTATTTCAGTTCTCAAGGTGTCCTCAACTGAAATTTTTCTTTGAAATAAATAAAAAATTAAGTTTTATCATTGGTTATTTTGTCAACCAAAAGCAATCGGCCAAATCCTGCAGTTTTCCAGCACCAGAGAGGACAGAGTCATTCCCACAGGAGAAATCCACTCTGGTTTTTTGTGGGTGCAATTTATTCTGGATAAAACATGAGATCAAGCTGAAACTCCAGTACAGGCACATCCATTACAGACAGTCAGAGCTGGGATAAAATCTGTGCATTGACCCAGGAGGCTGAATTATCCTCTCCATGGGAAACCACTGCCCGAGTGCTCTTCCAGGAAAAGGCACAGCATACTGGAAATACAGAGAGGTTTGGGAAGAGAACAGGGAAAGTCAGAGCATTTCTGCCCCTGGAAGGGCTGGATCCTGCTGTGGGCCTGGAGTGGCTCTTTCCAAAGTTCTCCCATGTGTGGAGAAGCTTTCCCCTGTGAAATTTTCCCCACAGCACCGAGTGGGCCCTGATTTAGTGTCCTTGGAGCATCCAGGACACCAGAACTGTGTTTGGTTTTGTGTCAACCCTGGATATAAGCAGAGGCCTTCACTCAGGCCAGACCTGTGCCAGTCAGGCCTTTCTGCTGCCTCAGTCTCTCCCTGCTGATCTGCAGAATTTTTTCTGTTTTTGCCCCAATCCAGGAACATCCCTTGCTGCTCCTGCTCCAGGGAGTGTAGGAAGCTGGACACCTGGGAATGTCAGTGGGTTCAGCTTTCACTGGGCTTTTCCCTACATCCTGCCTTGTTTTTCCAACAGCCTTCTTGCCCAGTATCCTGGAACCCAGAGCACCAGGGTAAGACAAGAGAAAACAGCTCTGAAAAAGTGTCTGGGCAAATCATTCCCTGTTTTTCCCTGGACAGGACCTTGCTGTGAGGCTTTGCTCTGTGAGGAAGGGCTGGGCCATGAGCCTGTTGTGTGTCCCAAAACATTTTGGGAGCGTGTCTGGACCCCACTGCTGAGGGATGTGAGGTGGAGGAGGGGGATTTTCCTCAAGGAGCTCTCCACATCCCCAAACCACATTCCCAGTTGTCCAGACTCCATCCACAGCCCATGGAAGGTGATGAGCACCCCAAGAGAGCATTTTTCAAACCAGCTGCTGGTTTTAGCTGGAAGGAAAGAGCTTTGAGGTGTCAGCCCCTTCCCCTTTTCCAGAAGTGACATTTGGGGGCTAATTTGGGTAAATTCCAAAAGAGTCCAAACCAATATCACCCCAGGGGAGTCACATCTCAGACTGGGAGGAGTTCCTACAAACTGGGTTATGAACAAATCCCTCTCACTTGGAGGTTGATGGAAATTTGCTGCTAAACCAAGGAAATTTAAAAGCTGAGGAGGTGTCCAACACCTCCAGGCACTGGAGATGGCCCAGGATGTAACAAAGTGCCACTGGAATATCTGACACCTTGCCAGTGAGCCGTGCTTAATGGGTCAGGCAGCAGAGGTGTCACCAAATCAATAATGTTGGAGTGGAGATCTTTGCAGGTCCAACAGCTGTGTGGTTTAGGTTTGTTTTGGGTTCATTCTTTTTGGGTCATTGTTGCTGCTGGGTTTTTTATCCCTCACTTCCATCAAAGTTTTCAGTTCCCTTGTGAGTTTTTCAGGTTTAACCCTCAGCCAGACCAAGATTTGAAGGCTGGCTGCCAGAGAATTGAGGTCTATTAGGACACACAGAGCCCTTGGCAGGATTTGTGCTGAGAAATATCTGGGAGAGTAGAAAATAGGAGCCGTGTCCAATCCCCCGGGGAAGGGGCTGAGTTTTGCAGACAGAATTCCAGGCTCCAGCCCCAACCCCAGCCTGACAATTGAGACAGACAAATCCAGTGGCTGCTGGATTACAGCACCAACGAGGAACGTGTGTTCTGTGCTGATCAAAAGTCCCAAGCCCAGGCTGCTCTGCCTCTGATCTGCAAATACATCACTGGTTTTTATCACTCATTTTTGCTTTATCGCAGCGGGGCTGCTCTCAAGCGCTACAACCTGATTATCTGGCAGGAGGCTGCCAAAAGCATGTCAGGGATCATTACAGGGAATAATAAAGGAAGCAGGAGGAATCAAGTGGTTTGAGGAGGAAATCAGAGGGAATTCCTGGCTGGGGTTGCCAGGCTGGTGAAGGCTGGGACTTGCAGTGAAAGAGGAGGGGCAGCTCAGGATTCTGAGCCTCCTCAAATTAGTGATGTGTTCAGTGGAAATGCTGGGCTGGATTCCACAAACCTCATTAAAAAATATTCACACACGTGCCTGAAATCTAGAGGAAAAACAGCATTTAAGGCTGAATTTCAACACCCCCCCCCCCCCCCCCCCAAAATACTTTTTTAACCTGTGTCTTTGAGTTTGTTAAAGCTCAGAAAGAAATGGTGTCAGTTCAGTTTGTAGGAGAATGAACAGCAGCACAGCTACATTTTCTTTTGATGAATTAGATAACAAGCAGCAATATTCTTGTGCCAATATTCTAGTCAATTTGAAAAGAACATCATTTTGTATTCAAGAAAACTTGAGGATTACTTTTGAAGTAAACAGATATTTTTAGCTTGAAGTGGTCTGTAATTAAACACTTTGCTTTAAAATAATCAAACAAAGCACTGGAGTTTCCTCAGATGCCTGAGTTGGCATCTTAGCCCTGTGGCAATTTGGGGACCCTCTCCAAAGCAGAAGATTCCACCTTGCTTGAACTTGGTTTGCTCCAGGAAGAAGAGTGGGCTTCCAACATTTTTAGCTTCAATTCAGTTTTTACATTTGTTTTTCTTGCTCGGGAGAGGCAGAGGAGGGAAAAGTCTGGATTGTTTGCTTATTTACATGCACTGGTTTTGCTGCACAGCCCAGAATTACTGAGTTTTAACCCCTTCCATTTATGGGATGACTAAGAGGGGGAAAATTATTAATATTTGGCAGCTTAACCAGTCTGAAAATCCCAGACCAAATTTGTCTGTGAGGTTTTTGTGCAGACATTGGTAAGGATGCAAGTTTTAATTAGGTGATTCCAGCTGACAGCCCTGGGAACAGTGATCCCAAAGCAAGGAAAATGTGAGTCTGAGCGCTTCATCCTGACCCATGCATGAGTTGGAGCAGGCTGGGAATGATCCTGAGGAGACCAACAAACCCACCCTGAGGGATGTCCCATCCCTGGAAGTGTCCAAGGCCAGTTTGGACAGGACTTGGAGCAACCTGGGATAGTGAAAGATGTCCCTGCCCATGGCTGAGGGGTGGAACAAGATGGGATTTAAGGTCCCTTCCAACCCAAACCCTTCCATGATTATGTGACCATGCAGTCACAGCCCCATTAGGAAGCTCTGCCTCAGGTGTTGCACTTGGGTTGCGAAGCCCATAAACCCAATAAAATCCTTTCTAGGATTGAGGAGGAGCTTGAGTTTGCATGTGTCACCTCCAGACTGGGATAAATAATAATAATAATGAGGACAATGAGTGATTGAGAGGATTTTCCCAGCATAATTAATGCTGATTTATGGTGCAGGGTAGCAGAGAGAGACAGGCTGTGATAGAATAAGTGGGTGAAGTTTCTGAATGAGAGAGGGAAGGAGATGACAGTGGGGAGTGAAAAATGAAATGTGCTTTGCTAAAAAAAGCAAGTGGAGCTGGCTGGAGCTCCGTGTGGAGCAAAGCAGGTGACATAAATAATGCCAGAGGATCTGCCATTCCCATAGCTGGGATGACTGTAATTAGATGGAATTCTTGGTGTCTTCAGTGCTGTGAGACAGGAGTTCTTCATTCTGTGGAGCCAATTAGCAGTGAGGGAGAAAATGAGTTCAGTCTGGGTAAAAAAGGGACTGAGTTGTGTGACTTTGAGGGTGGCCTGCAGAGGATTCCAGTGAAATCACCCAAGCTCTGCCTGGACAGTTTTCTCCTCCTGGACAGGCCTTCCCCAGGCACAGGGAGCTGCTGGAATCCCCAAGAGGAGTCCCAGGGGAGTCCCAAGGGAGCCAGAGCCCCATCGCTGCTGCTCCCACCATGTGCTGAGCCCAGCACCCTCCTCTGCAGCCAGACTGAGCACAAAAACAGCACCAAGGGAGGGCTGGGATCCCCCAGGCTCATCCTGCCCTGCTGCTGTGGGAGAGGTTTTACAGTGACTTCTGTGAGCCAGAGAGGAGTTTGATAGGAGGATCCATGTTTGCCCCTGCAAGAATTCTCTACCAAGGTTGTTGACATAGAAACCAAGAAAGAAAGGATAAAGAAGAGAAACCTGCAACTGCCTGTTCCAATGAGCACTTTGTCTTTCCTGACCAATGAGTAAAGTGTAAACTTAGGAGTTTTGTAAGAATGTATAAAAAGTATGCATGCTAGAATAAAACAGGTTTGAAACCTTCTGAAAATGGAGAGTTGCTTTGTGTTGTTTCCATCTCAACTATGACAAGGTGTAGCCATGGGATCATGGCCATGGGCTGCACCATTCTCTCCAATTAATTACCTGTGCACTCAAGGCAGCTCTGACCAGCACCAGCAATGCCACCAGGAGAAGCAGAGGAGAAGCAGAGCTGTGCCCCTGCTTCTTGGGCTGGCAAGGAAAAGGGAATCCTTCTTCTGCCAGGGTGTAAGGACTGCTCCTCGGGAGCTGCAGCACATCTGAAAGCAACATTTTGGGAATTTTTATACATATATTAAATGTGAATTTCATCTGGCAACAACCCCATGCTGGCCACAACAGGTTGGATCAACTCAGGATCAATCCCAAACTCCCTCTGCTGGGAAGGGGAGCAGAGGGAAATCAGTGGGGAGCTGATTTCGGTGCAGCTGGAATAATCTCTGGGATGGGCTGTCCCCATTTCCCTGAGATGGATTGCAGCATGGGTCTGGGGAGCTGGATGCTCAGGGAGTGCTCTGCTGCTCCCCCAGGACAATCCCACCCCCTGGTTCCCTGCCTGGGTCTGTTCATCTCTCCCCACACACCACATCTCCAGCCAGGGGCTCTTCCCTGCTCCTCTCCCAGTGCTGCCACCCCAACAAGAGCTCCAGAGGCTTCCTGCTGCCAGCTGTGCATACCCTGGGCAGATGTTGATGAGACAGGGGCTGGTTCTTCCTCCAGACACAGGGGTGACCTCCCTCTGGATGTTTCCTACAGCACAGGAAGGACAGAGGTGTTTCTCTGACTCTCAGGGACTCACTTTGAAAATTAATTGAACTGAAATGCTCCGGGCCCAGGGACACAGGCAGGACAAAGCTGCCAGGGAGGTGGCAGCCTGGAAGGACATCAGGTACAAGAAAAACAATAAACCAGCTTTGGGACTGCTGAAATATTGATTGGATTCTTCCAGCAAGGCTGAACATGTCCCTGCTCCCACTGGGCCAGCTGGGTTTGAGAGCTTGATCCTCCCTCTACCCTTTTCTGCTTGCACTAGGCAGGAAAAGGAACAAGAAGGACCAGTTATTTCCAAGTCTTTGCCCAGGAAATGAGAGATTTTACCTCTCTGCAGGGCTCACAATGGTTCACAATGGTTCAATGGATTTTACCTCTCTGCTGGTTCACAATGAATCCCTCCCTCCAAGTCCAGGGACCCCTCCTGCTCATCTCCCTTCTCCCCCAGCTTGACACACTTCTGTCCCTCATGCCCCCCAGGCAGGTGGCTGAGGGCACACTGGGCTCTCCATCCCTGCTCCCAGGCACTCCAGCATCCATGGATTGTGTCAGAGCCCTGCTGGGGAGGTGGCCAGTGGGCCCCCAGCCACACGAGCCGTGCTGGTCTCCTTCCCCCACACACGAGTCCAAAAGGACACCGTGACTCACTCCTTTTCCACAGGCAGCACTGCCAGCTCTTGAAATACTCCGTGTTTTTCTTAGAGTCTTGGCTCCTGAAGCCCTGTAATTACTTGAACTTTCATTTTCTTTAAATAAAGCCAATTTCTGTCACTCGCAGAGAATCGCCAGAAAATGTGACCTCCTACAAGCTCAGGAGCCACAGAGTGAAAACCCCACCTTCAGTCCTTCTTTTTAATTTTTTTTTTCTTTCCTGTCACATTTCATACAAATTTTCTTGCAGATTTGGGTTATTGAAAGTTGCATTTCTCTGCCTTGAATCTTGCAATATTGCAAATAATCTGGAGTTTGTGCCTTGGTGGTGTTGACATCTCAGGTCCATTGGCTTCAAGCGTTTGATTTTGAGTGTAAAAGTCATGAATAATTCTCTTCAACACATCCTGGGCTCTGTGCAGCTCTGGACAACACAAATTTGGCTCTGGATTTTGTGATCCCAGAGTGTGTGTGTTTAAATTAGAGGAGAAAGAGAAATGCTTTCCTTGGGGGATTCAGTCCCTCCCTGCCTCAGGGGGGATGGGTGAACAACATGGGACAAGAGCTGCCCTTTTCCCCCTTCATTTTGAGGATATTTGGACAGGTTTGCTGTGTATCCTTCAGCTTTGATGTCCAGCACCAGGTGAGAAGGAAAAGCTCATTTTCTGCTGGGATGACCTCTGGAGAAATGGTGTTACCTGGGGACGGGGATCCCACCCAGCAGCATCAGGGGAGTGAGCAGGATGGAGATGCCACAAAATGATCCCATCCCAGGCCACTCTCCAGTGGGACATCAGAGCACAGAAAACCAGGCAAGGGAGCGAGTTCTGTTTTCCTTGTTCTGCTCAGGAGCTCTGAACATTTGTCTCCTGTCCTCAAGCAGCACAAAGAGGCAGCCAACGTGCACAGACAGGGGGCCAGGGAATTGCCTTGGAGGTTGATTTTAACAACAAACCCCGGTGATCTCCAGAAGCTCCCCATGAAAAGCGATCCAGAGACATTCCAAAACACATATTTTCCAGAGGAGTAGGAGGGGGCAGTGTGCATTTTTAGCAACATCAATCAGCGCACTGGCCCAAGTCACACATCCAAATCGAGGCCTAGAAAATATGGAAAAGTTGAAATAATCCTTGGAAGCAATCCAGGGACTGGTCATTGAGTCTGCAGGACCTTTTATGAATAACTCTGTAACACAAACCTAATGGAAGCACCAAGAGCCAGCCCATTGGATTTCCAGCCCCAGTTTCCCATTCCAAGATGAATGGCCTGGATTTTTGGGAAGGAAAGGAGCAGGACTGGTTTGTCTCCTGGCTGGGGAGAGTTTGGCTTTGGAGAGCTCAGCTTGCAGGAACAGGCAGTGCTGTGAACTTCCTCACCTCGGGGTTTCTCTTGGCCTGGATCACCTTTTTATTCCCTATTATTTCCACTTCTGTTACATGCTCAGGAAGTTGCCTCCATTCCACACCAGGACATGCTCTGCTCCCTCCACTGAGTGCTGTGGAGAAACCAAAGCCCTGGAGATCCTGGAGACCTGCAGGTCTCTGTCTCTCACCTTTTTTCCTCTCTGTCATCACAGACATCTGAAGCTTTTCATTCTTGAGGCTGTGGGACAGAGGGAGAGGAGTAATCTGAAATTCCTGACACCAAATGACCTCCCCTTAGCACAGGGGTCCTTTCTGTAGTTCTGTGACCCCACCCTCCCAAAAGCAGCTGGCAGTGGGTAGCAGAAGGGAGAGGAACTCACCACAGTGGGAGCTGCTCCTCTGTTCTTATTAAAGCTGACTTAATTCAGATTTTCACAGGAGAAACCTCCAGTTTTCCCAATTCCCCAGCAACAACCCTACGCAGAATCCCCTTGCTACAAGGGGATGAAGAAATAGATGTGGGAGGTTGTGTTTCCCAACCACCTCATGAGTCAAAAGCCTCTGGAAAGGATGGGAGAGGGTGGCTGGGAGCAGAGAGCACAGGGAGTGGGACATTCCTGAGTCACAACCCTGGGCGGCCTTTGGCCCTGCAGAGCATCTCAGAATCATTAAAAAAAAGCCTACAAAGATCATTGAGTCCTTTTTGCATCAAAGCATCTCCAGACTGGCATCTGGCAGCTGCTCTGTGGTGTCTCCTGCTAAGCCCAGGCATCATCTATGGGCACATCCTCCAGCCACCATCCAGCCAGGCCTGCAGCACATTTATCAATCTTCCTCCCTGATGGTAGGAATGAAAAAAGAGCTTGAATCCTTCACTGACCTGCAATTCCTGCTGAAGCAGTCAAGCACCTTCCCCTTGCTTCTGTGGTTTTAAGTGTTTTTTAGAAGTATCTGTTTATTACAGCTCAATAAAGTTTTATTTTGCGAAAAACCGTGATTGATTTCCTCTGCTTGAAACAACAAGCACGCACCCTCCTCAGCCAGCACCTCCTCCTCCATTCATAAAAACGTGTTAACAATTCCTTTAAAATTCATAGACAAGCCAAGCACAGTTTATTCCTGAAGTTACACAAATTAATACAAAGCAGCACACAGCCTAGGCCTGGCATAAAGTCAAAGCCTGCTCCAAAGGCCTCCCTCTGCTGTACAATACATTGATGTGCTCTTGGAAACTCCAGGCATCAGCAGAGATTGGAGTTCCCTCCTCCCCTGCCTGCTTCCCTCTGCTCTCCTGGTGGATATGAAATGATCTTTAAGCTCCCAAGCCATTCTCTGATTTGCAATTCCCTGAACATGACACAGAGCATTGATTAAATCTAAAGCTTTACAAATCTGTGCCCCTTCAAAGTATGCTCCAAAAGTTGTGTTTGAGAGTTCTCCTAAATTTTGGCTTAAAAATCCTACATTTTTCTCCTTTCTGTTGCATAGGTGCTCAGAGCTGTGAGCTTGGGAACAGAGGTGGTTTGGTGACCAGGAGAGCCACCCAGCTCTGGGAGAGTGTGGGATGGAAGGAGAGCTCCAAGGGAAGACTTTCACCTGGGAAAAGCACAGGTGGAGCATCCTGCACAATTCCCAAGTGCGTGGGGACAGTGAGAAATGACTCCTCACCGTGGTGTCACACACCTGTCCATGTGTCACTGCCCAGCAAAGCCACCAGAGCAGGTCCCTCTGCTGGCTGCCCCAGCCTGAGCAGCCCTCGGGAGGTGAGCCCAGCTCCTGCTGTCCTTGGAAGACGTCCCCCACACGGATTTTCCCCCAGAGGCTCTCTCCTGTCACAGCAACACCAGAGCAGGAGCAGGTGCAAGGCATTAATTGGTGTTAATTAACCTGATGAGCCTCACCTGGGCCTCCAGCCAGGAGCTCTATTTAAGGGCAGCTCTGAGGTTGTGCTGTGGTTTGGGATGTCCCTGCTCTCCTGGGTGGGCTACAGGGCATTTGTCACCTGCAGTGCCCTGGGCTGTCTGCTGTGGGCAGTTTGTCTCCAGCCTCCCTCTTGCATGAACTTCACCCTGTGAATCTCTTCCCTCATGTCCTGGAGGGACAGAATTGCTGCTTTTCCTCCCTGTCCCCAAACCTGTGCAGAGGTTCCTGCACCACAGGCAAGTGCCTTTCCCTGGGGGTGCTCAGGATGGACAGCACAGTGTCCTGCCATCAGCTTTGCCTTCACAAGGACTGCATTGTGCAGTTTTAACGCCCCAGCAGTGACGGTTTTTAATGATATAGCTATATATTCTGAATGATGTTTCGTGCTGGGTTCTCTGTTAGCTCTAACACTGCTGGGCTACAGTTTAGGGGGAACTAGAGCAATAATTTGATCTAATCTGAGTGAGTTTGTTTGTTTAATTACCTATTCAACTCCATCTACCTTCTTTTTGCTTTTTTATTCAAGAAAGTCAATTCTGAAGGCTCCTTTGAGTAGGAAGCCTGGGCTTCCTCCCCCTCCCTGCCCTGTCAGCACAGCCCCTGCTCTTGACCCTGAGCAAAGCTCTGAAGTTCTCATTTGTCAGCAAAGCAAGGGAGAGCTGGGACACATCGATTGTCCTTGCTGAAAGCACCTGGAAGTGGCAGGAAGGGAAGTGTGAGGCCAGGTGGGACTTTGGGAAGCATCCCTTGCTCCCCCACCTGTGTTCTGCAGCACAGGCAGCGCTCAGGTGTTGCTTGATGTTATCAATAAAGTGTCAGCCTGGATTGCTCTCTGTGAGGGTCACTGCCTGTGGGGCTGGGGCACCTTCCCCTGGGAGGGCCCTGATGTGCAGCAGGGCCACCTGAGCTGAGAGCAAGGCTGTCCTGCCTGCAGGGACAGTGTGTGATGCTCCTGCTCTCTGAATTCCAGCCTTTCCCACAGGGAGCAGTGAGAGCTGTGATTGACAGCATCAAATATCCCCCAGCCTTGCTCCTTTCTTCCCCTCTGCTGACCTCTTATCTAAAGTGCTTTCTCCTGCCCTCAGCAGCTGAGTTTCATCACACCAGGGAGGTCCAGCAGCCTGTGACCCCTTGGGAAATCCCACTGCACCCAGGATACATCCTGGTGGCCACAAATTGTCACTTTTTGGCTCGAAGCTCTGAATTCTCTCCCCAAACCTTGGTGTTGAGACGTTGTTTTGTGGTGTAATTGCCCCAGGGCTTCCAGGATGGGAGGGAATGATCCTGGGTCTTGTCTGTTGGAGTTGGGCCCTAGCCTGGAATCAGCTGCAAAGCCAAGGGGAATCCTTGGCACCAGCTGCAAAACCTGATGTGCTTCTGGGCCAGGCAGGACCTGAGCGTGGCTTGGCTTTGTGTGCTGGAGAGCAGGCCTGCCCTGGAAGGCCCCTGGGGGAATATTTAGGTAGTTTCTAGCAAGATAAATTTAGTGCACGTGGGAGAGATGTGGGGATGAGGAGGCAGATGTTTCATCAGCTTTGGCTGGGTAAAAATCAAGGTTTGGCCTGGCTGTTCTCAATCTTTGTCTGAGTTGCTGATTTCCCCTGGAATTCCTCAGGAGACTTGCTCAGAGATTTTGAAGCTTCTGATTACAGATTGCTTTCCCTGGTTATCTCTCATGGATCCTCCACAGTTCTGGGAGTGTTTGATCATCGTGGACTGAGAATTTGGCTGTGCAGGGTGGCACAGGAAGGGCCACAGCTCTTCTGTGACTGCCAGCGGGCCTTGGGGTCTAAAAAAGCTGAGACTGAGGAGGTTTTGTTGAGAACTGCTGGTTTTCCAGGCACATTCCGGAATTTATTTGCAACACCAACACTCAGTAACTGGGAGTTGTATTTGCTGAGGTCACACAGGAGTGGATTTGAGACCTTTCCATTACAGCAAAGAGACTGGGAAATATTGCAGTGACGGAGCTGAGCCTGCTCCCTGTTTTCCAGGGCTGGTGCGAGTCCAAAACTGCACTCCAAGGAAAGAAATGATGTGCCATGTGTCTCAGCAAGCTGCAGCTCTCCAAGACAGATATCCAAGTGCCCTTTCCAGCCCCTGGAGCGATGTGGTGGGGATCAATCCCCACAGATCCACCTCCTGCTGGCAGCAGGACACGGCCACACAGTCGGCGTGGAGGAGACACTTCCCTGCAGATGGTTAAGCTTAAGCAAAATGCAGCTATATTACATCTCCTGAATTAAATTCCCAATTGCTTTGGGAACCTATTTCAGGGAGGAAAAAGTAGATCATGTTTCACCAGACAATGCCTGAGTTGAAAAACTGGGGCTGGTTTTATAGAAGGCACAGTTGATTTTTCTCCCAATATATTTTTTGTTCTGGCAGGAAAGGGAGAGGGAAATCCTGGTAGGTGAATCCTTGCTGCAGAGAGGGAGTGTGGGTGGAGGCAGGATGGCAGAAGATTGTCACTTAGGACTGGCACTCAGAATTCCTGCTGCTGAGTGCCATGGCTGGACCCTGGGAGAAATCCTGGGAACGAGCAGGGATCTCCAAGGTAAGCACTTCCCATCTGCTGGATCCCAGCTGCACATGTGCTTCCCAAGTTGCTTTTGGTTTGTTTTGGGTGCTTTTCTGAGGGGTCTGATGTTAACTCAGGACTGGGAGAAGAAAACCTGGAATAAAGATAGTGCTGGAGCTGAAAATGCAGGGAACAGTCACTCCAGGATGAGCAAGAAGGGAAATTTGGGTGTGAGGATGGCAGGAGCCTGGCTGGGAAGAAGAATGAATCTTTAACTCAAGAGGAAAAAAAAGAAAGGTTGTTTTATTCATTTTCTGAATTGGGAAAAGCCAAAATCCCAGGTTGGATGGGGATTGGAGCAGCCTGGTCCAGTGGAAGGTGTCCCACGAGATGATCTGTAAGGTCCCTTCCAACCAAAACCATTCCATGAAATTCTGCACATTCAATTCCAAAAGGGAAAAAGCCTCTTAGAGTAGTCAACAAATTCCATTTTAGTAGCAAGGCTGATTTGTTTTGAGCTGAATGTAGAAAATGAATGTCAAGGAAAAGTCATTTCCAAGCAAGAAAGCCCATCCTTTGCGTTGGGGAAAATGTCAAAAGGGCACGCTGACATTTACATTTTTTTCTCTCTCCACTTTGTTCCTGAACAAAAATTTGCCAAAGCCAACAGGGTGTCACTTTGTGATGGAAATCTGTTTTGACAAAAAATTTTCCAACCAGCTTTACTTGCTACACACAAACATTTCCGCTCTCGATTCCAATCCGGATTTGGCAGGAGCAGGGTAAGGATGAAGAGGGGCTCTTACCCTGTCAGTGATGTATCACCCTGTCAAAGGCCCCAAGATCCCTGAAACATCCTGATTCCAGGGAGATCTCAGCCCCAAGTTCCCTCTCTTTGCCTGCCTGGCTGACCTGGGCAGGGATTGAAAATTCCCTTGCTATGAAATGCTCACCTGGGAGCTGAATTTGGGCTGGGAGCTGCTGATCCTGACTCAGGGCCTGGTTAGGCCTCACATGGGTTGTTGTGCTGAGTTACAGATCTTCCTTACAGATTTTTGGGGTGTTTTCCTTATTCATGATGCAGTTCCTGGATCGTTGTTTGGACAGAGATTTGTTTACAAAGGCCTGGAGGGACAGGACACAGGGAATGGCTTCAGACTGCCAGAGCTGGCTTGGATGGGGTGTTGGGATGGAATTGTTCCCTGGGAGGGTGAGGAGACCCTGACACAGAGGAGCTGTGGCTGCCCCTGGATCCCTGGAAGTGTCCAAGGCCAGGCTGGATGGAGCTTGGAGCACCCTGGGGCAGTGGAAGGTGCCCCATGGCAGGCTTCGAGTGAGATCATCTTTAAGGTGCCTTCCAACCCAAATCATTCTATGATATGGAATGAAGGCAGGAGTCCAGTTATCTGCCTATTTTTTGGTATTTATGGACCAAAATTTCTATATTTTCACTGCAATCTATCTGTACAACATTGAAGTGCAGTGCATGGGATGAAAGAGGTTTGAAAGTCTCTCGTTACCTTGCTGGGATCATATCAGAAGGAACATCCTGGTGAGGATGAGAGCCCAAGCCCTCCCCAGGCTCTCTCCTGGGAGGAGAACAGCCCAATTTGTACTCCAGCTCAGAACATGAGGGGCTTGCCAAGAAAAAAACCAAAAAAAATCCAAAAAAATCTGAGCACAAGTGCTTGGATGTTACTGGCAGGGAAAAAAAATAAAAAGCCACAGCGGCAATAAAATTAATTTCCTTCTCTAATATATACAAGACTTTCTCTAAGAGAATTATGAGGCAAGCTGATCAAAGTCTGTAAGTGGTACTTATGCTATCAGTTTCACCCCCTTAATGCCCTGCTGTCAAAACAAAATCCCCTCGAAAGGCTTTGAGGAAAATCACATGAGCATAATGGCTTTGAGAAAAATGGCCCTAAGTACTCAGTAACATATACAGAGAGGACTATTAGATGGGCTGGTGTAATTGGACTTATTTTCAAATGTAAACACTCTTCTAGGAGCAAGTTACTGCTTAGGCAGGGAGCAGAGCAGGGGCTGGGTTATCGAGGGAGAGGGGAGCACTGGGAACCTGGCCCTGGGACACGGTGCTGACTTCAGGCAGAGTTAGATAAAAGGAGGAGGGAACAAGCAGGAGAAGGATGGGGTTTATCAAAGATTCACTTTCAGACATTTAAAATGTCTGCAATTTTGTTTTAATTTTAAATTTCATTTGAAATGAAACGGTGAAATTCAGGTGAGGAGCGATGGGGCTGCTCTCAGGTAGGAGGAGGTGAGGGTGAACTCTCTGAGCTGTATCTGCTGTGTTTGTGTTCCTGCTGGGGTTGGGGGTTAGGGCTGCCCTGACAGCTCTGGGAACAGGAATCCTTGGAGGATTCCCAGCTCCAGGCTGTGACCATCCAGCCCTGGTGGGGACAGTCAAGGTGACACCCCAAATGCCCACTCTGCAGCACTGGGAGGGAGCACAGCTCTGATTAAGGATGATTAATCCTGATTTATCTGATTATTTCCCTGGAGGATTAGTTGGTGCACCTGTAGGGAAACACCTATTTTCCTGTTTTGTTCTGTGACTCTTCCAGAGGCTATTCCATCACCTCTGGAGCAGGGACAGTGCTGGCTCCACGTGCAGCTCCCACTGGCACCTCCTGCTATCGGCTCTGCCCTTTTCCATCCCTTTTTGGGGAGCTCTCAGCCCCTCAGGCCCCTCTGCTGCACAGCAATGCCCCAGGGCTGTGCAGTGACTGGCAGGGGATGAACAGGGCAGGGGCTGTGTTTGCAGAGATCCCGCTGTAAAGGCAGGAGAACCGAGCATCCCTCATGGTCTGGACGTTTCTGGGTGGAAAAGCTGCTGCTGAGGCTTAATATCAATTTCCCCCTGTGCAAACAGTGTCCAGTGCAGACTCCAGGGCCCATTTCTTCAGTCTTTGCTTCTTCTCCTTCCTCTCCCCTTTTGCACTGCAGCCCTCTCTGTCTGAGGCCACAGAATCCTTGGAGTCTCTTTCCCAGACCACTGAACCTCTTTGCCACATGACTTTTCTCCCTAGGAACACCAGTTCAGTGCGCCAAAAAGCAGGATCAGGGATTTTTTTACAAAATCCTGAAATATTTCAAAAGCTTTTAAAAAAAATAAACCCAAACAACCCAACAAAATCATACCAATAAACCCACACACTTTCTACTACCTGATTCTTTCAGCTGGTGAATGTCAAACAAGTCTCCCCTGAGCATCCTTTTGGGCTGGGCACAGACAGAGTCTGCTGGAGTCAATGAAAAGATACTCCTAGGCCAGGTCATCCAGATTCCTGACATCTCATAGAGCTATTTCCCTATCTGTCCCTCTTTCCTGGCCTTACTGTCTTGCTCTCCCTTTGGAGGAAATTCCTTTCCTGGTGATAACCATGTCTGTAGCTCGTATTTCCTCTTTCTTGTTGACAGTTTTAAACCAATAGATTTATGAACTTTGAAGTAATAGAAATATTTCAGGCATACCTACCCTTGCCCTTATCTAGACCAGGCAGGGATTTTTCTTTTGCTGGACACTGCACTTGTAACAGGAGACATTTGCCTTTCATCCCATCCTTTGGAAAGCCGAGCCTGCTTTGCTTAATGAGGGCTTTGGTAACCTCTGATTATTCATGTGTGAGTCCCACAGCTGTTCTGCCACTTTTCACCTCAGCTGGGCCCAAAGAAGTGAATCTGCTCTTGAGGTGACCCCTCTGATGGGTGGGTGAGACTGGGGGGTGATGGGTGGGTGCTCAATGAAGAAATTTGCAATTATTTCCCATCAGGGCTGGCTGGGACACCAGGGAGAGTGAACAGCTCCATGCCCTGCTCCCTTTTCACAGTCCCTGGCCCAAATGTCCTGCTCCACCTGAGAATCCCATGTTGCTTCTCAGACCTCATCTCTTCTGCAGTTTCAAAATGGGAATAAGCTGGTTCAAAGTGCTGCAGGCAGGGTCAGACTCAGCCACAGCAGGGACAGGGGACATCAGCTGCCCCCATGCCTGAACTGATGCATGCAGGGAGGATTGTGCACCTCCCAGCCCATCCCAGGGTGTCTGTCCTGGGGGGGACACAGCAGGGGCTGGACTGAGCACTCCAGAGCATCACTGAGTGTAAATTCCTCCTTCCAGGACTTCCCAGACAGAAATTCTTCACTTTTTAACTCTGCAGGATCTTGAATTAACAGAAAAGGGTGGAGGGAGTAGGTGTTTCCTCTAGGAAGTGTTTCTTTCTGTCAGAGCTGATTTACTGCAGCCCATCCCACGAGTGACAGAGTCACAGGTCATTCCAGAGGCAGCAGCAGCACCTCCCCACCTGGATGGGAATGCTGAGCCCTGGGGGTGTAAAATGATTGGCACTAATTGCTGACACCTCCCTGAACTCCGGGGGCAGAGCAGAAATGCTGCAGGTGGGAAAATTTGGTGTTAATTGGGATTTTGCATGGCTGTGACCTCCAGTGAGGTAAATCTGGAGAAATCCTGTGGCAAAAGCATCCCTAGCTAGGGCTGGATTTTAGGGGAGGCTGAGCCTTAGTTCCAGTGGTTCCAGACCCCAAAATGATGATGTGGATGAAGAAGTAACAGCCCTGTGAGGTGCTGCTGTCAGGTGGGAGGGTGGCACCACAAAACTCCTCCTTGGCAGACCTGGAGAAGGATTTCCTGGTGCCATGGGGAGGGTGTGGAGGCACTGGAGGACCCCAGGGTGCAGTGGGGGGTGCAAGGCTGTGGGAGGGGAGAGGCAGATCCACCCCAAACCAGCAATTTGCTCAGAAAAAAAGGATCAGAGGAGTGATCCCAAAAGATCTGGGGCAGCTTTGAGAGGCAGAAGTGGCTGCTGGTGCTGTGCTGAGGATGTGCTTCTGGGATAAGAGCTTGTTGATGGCCAGCCTGCTCCTGTTCATCCTGGGAACTGGAAGGGTTGCGTGGGTCTGTGCCCAGTGAATGCCAGAATCATGGAATGCTTTGGGTGGGAAGGGACCTTCGAGCTCATCCAGCCCCAGCCCTGCCATGGCAGGGACACCTTCCACCATCCAGCTGGCTCCAAGCCCTGTCCAAGCTGCCCCTGGGCACTGCCAGGGATGAGTGTGGGCACAGGTCTGCACACACAGTGTTTACCACCATGGTGAGCAGCAGGTCTCGTGGTTTTGGTTTGTTTTTTTTTTTGTCCCAGCATTTTCTCCCTTCTTTACAGGATTCTGGTGGCTCTGATGCAGCACTCCAGGGAGCAGCAGTGCAGGGAGATCCCACACTGGTATTTCCCCAGCTGTATCAGCTGTGGGCTTAACAAAATAAATCATTTTCCAAGGCTATAAATCCCGGGCCTTTCAGCAGCTCCTACAGTAACTCCCATGTGCAGAACAACAGCAGGCTGTTTATCCAAACTCACCAAAGCATCTGTAGCTGAGTTAATGATTTCCCAGCCACTTACACCCCGGCTGTGGGCTGGGAGCTGCTGCCCCGAGCATGGGAGAGGAAAGCAGAGGCTTCAGGGCAGGAGAAACTGCATTTCCCCTCCCAAACCCCAAACTGGCATGTTTGTGAAAAGGATTTTCTTCCTGCTCTACTCCACGTTGGGATTTCTTTGCAGAGGCACAGAAATTGGTAGTGGAAGGGTTAAGCTGATGTGCTGGGATGTTCCTCTCTCCTCTTGATCTCCAGGTCTTGTCTCTGTTAAACATCTCCCCCTCTCTTTTAGGTTCAGCTCCTCTTTTACAAGGCTGGGCTGGGGGATTTCAGGAGCCATCTCCCATCCATTAGGGCCCTGTGACAGCAGGTACCGGGGTCACTTCAAAAGGACCCGTCCCATCTCCCCTCCCCAGCTCTGACAGCACAGCAAGAAGCAGCTGCCCCGTGTCTTTGCAGGACTCATCTGCCCCCAGACGGGCCCATTTTGGGGTTCCAAGCAGAGCTGAGCCCAGTGGTGTTGGTATTTTTTAGGGGCTGCTTGCCCAGAGCCCCGTGCAGCGCAGTGTGAGCCGGCTCAGCCCCGGAGGAGCTGGGGATGCTCTGTTTTATCAAACTGCTCTGACCTCTTACCCTGCACGGGCCAGCCAAGGCTGGATCATGTCTTGGCTAATCACCAGAGCCCTGAGGGGCTGCACCCAGTCTGCCATGCAGCAGCGCACTTTCTCAGCCTGCCTTCCCTTTTTTTTTTCCTTCTTTGTGCATTTTTCCTCCCCTCCTCTCTGCTGACTCAGCCTCACGTTTCTCACATCGTTACCGGCTGCCATCCCTCACCATCTCCTGCATCCTTCCTGTCCATCCCCCGGGCAGGACAGCTCTGCTCGTGTGTGGTCCTCACCTGGGGCAGCAGGGAGCCCTCCTGGCCGGGCACCAGGCACTGATAACAGGGACAGTGGCCAGGGGACATCAAACAGGATGTGGATGGTGGCTTGGATGATGCCCTGGAGGTGCCAGTGTGTTGCCTGGGCAGGGAAAGAGGCAATTCCCATTTCCTTGCCTTGCCTTGCCTTGCCTTGCCTTGCCTCTCCTCTCCTCTCCTTTTCCATCCATTCTGCCACTCAAAAAACAGAGAAATAAATAACCCTGCTATTTTATAAGCAATATTTTTAAGCATTTAAAAAAAAAAGAAAAATTGTTTCCTTTCTTTCCAAAAAATCTATTCATTCTGCCCCCTCAAAAAGCAGAGTTATAAATAACCCTGCTATTTTTTAAGTTACTGAGAAGTAGTTAGAAAGAAATCTGGAAATGTGGAGGTATGAACACACAGAAACTCCCAGGCTCTGCCTGCAATTTCTTTTAATTATTAGTTTTTCCCACAAATAATAATGTAAAACCCTCACCTTCATCAAAATCCTTCTGCCAAACCCACTTATTTACAGAATTGGCTTCAGCTGCTGCAAAGCCCCAGCACAAACCCCTCACCTGAGCTCAACTTGAGCTGGTTTGGTGCAGCACCCCTGGATTTGCAGTGGGATCTTGTCCCAGGTGCTGGAGGAACTGCGGAGCTCTGCTGCCTGCCCAGGAATGCTCAGCGAGCTTGCAGGGATCAGGAGCTCCGGTTTAATTTGCATTAATCACTTACAGGTTGATTGAGGCTGCAGGGTGCCAGGTTACTGTGGGGCTGTGCCGCTGCTCCCTCTGCCATTCCAGAGCTCGGGTTTATGGCTTGTCCTTGTAAATCAGCACAAAACCGGTCCCAAAACATCCCTGAAGGGCAGGGAGGGCCAGGCTGAGGGATGGAGAGGCACCTGTGGCTGTGTCTCACCCCAGCTCCCTGCCAGCTGCACCTGCTGGGGAGCTCTTGGGGACATCTTGTGGCTTCTGCTCCCTCACCCTTGGCCCTGCTGAAGCCCCTCTGTCCTGGGAATTTCTCCTTCAGGAATAGCTCCTGTGGAATTCTCTGCCAGAATGGCTCTTAATGGGGGAATAATTACAGCTTTTTAAAGGCAGAAATAGATTTGAGCCCATGCAAGCCTCTGGGGATCCCATCTTCCCCTAGAAATGCTGATATATTTTTTTTTTTTCTGTGCTTTTAAGGGAATTATCCAAAGGAGGCCACTCTCCTTTCACTTTATGGGATCAGTGTTTAAATAGTGCTTGACTGATAATTCAATTAATTGATTCAGTTTGTGGCTGGTTTGAAAATGGCTTTTTCAGGGCTCTCCCCAAAGCTGTGATTTCTCCTCTGCACTGCCCCAGCACTGATGGCTCTGAGCACCCCAAAACACAGCACCCAGGCATGTGTGGGGTGACAGAAGGAAAGGTGAGCAGCATTCCCTGCTCCAAATCCCTCCCCCAGCCCCTGCTGGATCTTTTCCCCGCTGCTGATCCCCAAACACACCCCATGGAATGTCAGTGGCAGCCTCCTCCCTCTCCCCAGTCTTATTTTCAGGTGGGGAAACTGAGGCACTTGTAAACAAAATAAACCTCCTTAATCACACCCAGGGCATTGCAGGCCAAGGCAGAATTTAGCCAGTAAAATAACTGATTTCTATCATCCAGTTTTTAGGATGTTGGAGGAGACATAGGTCCCTCCACAAAATGAAATAACATTGCCAAGGAGTTCCTTGTGCTGTCAACATTTCCTCCAGCTAAACAGCAAGAAATCCAAATTTTGGCAATTAAACCCTTCGAAAATTGAATGTTGAAGAGACAAAAAGTCAAAATTGGGGCTTGGATCTCAGAGTGCTGAGCCTACATTTTGCTGAGCAGGGGCTGCTGCCACAGCAGCCATGGCAGAATCCCTGTCCATCTCCATCTGCCCAGCAGTGACAGAGATGGATGATGGTGCTGCTGGGAACGTGCTCTCAGGCTGGGGCTGTCCTCCCAGGAGAAAGCTGGAGGCTTTAGGAGCCCCTGATGAAGATGTAAGAGCCTGTTTGACACGCCAGCTCTTTTGTTGGGGCACTGGTGGCTCGTGCCACCCGCCTGCCACGCAGCAGCCACCACGCTCCTGCCCAAAAGGGTCACAGGGACTCGTGGCCCTTTCTCTGACTACAGAAAAAGCTGGGCCAATAGGAAATCTGCCCAGAGAAAAGCCTCAAGGAGCATTTTTTGAGGGGACATGGGGTAAAAAGATCAGGAAACAACCAGGGTGTGTAACAGCAGGGAAGGATGCAGGGAGAAATGTTTGTTCACTCTGAAAAAGTGGGGAAGGATGAGCGTAATGCCTCAGGTCTGAGCTTTTCTATTTTTCAGATTCTGTGCTGCTTTAGTGTGTAGTTCTGAGCTTCATATTAGGGGATGGTGAGCTCTCTTCACAGAGTAGGGAGACAAAACAATTCCTTCTCTAGCTGGGGACCAAGGACAAATGATCCAAATCTCAGGCCCAAGAGCACAAACAACGTGGGCTGAAGAGAGAAAAACAAGAAGAATGGGACTCCATAACCTAAAGCTGTAACTGAACTTCAATATGCAAATGGAGCAGAACTTATAAAAGTGAGAGATCTTGTGACCAGCCATCCATTTTGTGACCATTTTGGTTCACCCTGGGTGTAGCCCTGGCTCAGCTCTTGGGCTGCCCAAGGTGGATCCATTGAGGCTTTAAATAAATACCTGCTTTGTTCTTTAACCCTGTCTAGCCCCTGTTCTAGGTCAGCCTTCCCAAGGCATCAGCTTCTGGTAACTCTTGGGGACAGAAGGCATCTGGAAACCCCTGGAGCAGAGCAGAGGAACATCCAGGCACCAGGCACTCACAAGGCATCAAACCAGGAGCAGACAAACCCCAAAGGGACAGAGGGATCTCCATCCCTGCTGCCCCTGAAGGAGTTAATTCCCCAAGGAGTGCACTAAGTGGTCAGCAGCCCAATAAATTAGGGCCTGGAAAGACAAACCCCAATCATCATTAGTCACGGCTCATTGGCCTGTTAAGGCTCCTCAGCCGAGTTTATCTCTTCCCTCCTGCCAGCCGCTGCCATATTTCATGCTCCGAAAACAGCTGACCCCGGGGGTCAGCCAAATGAAAGCCCCATTCAACAGCTCCTCCAAGGGCTGGCCACGGAGAAAAACAACCGAGGTCAGAATTCCCCAGGGCTGCAGCAGCCCAGGGCCCGCTGGCCCACGGCCCCAGAGCCACGGACATGTTAATCCATGGCGGGGTCAGGCCGGGCTGGGAGGAACAGTGGCAAAATTAGGTGAGGGTGACCTCCATAAAACTGTAATGGGCTTCCAGAGGCTGGCTCAGAGCTGCTCTGCACCCATTGCTGGCTCTGTGGGAGCTGGGAATGGCTGCTGGCCATGGAGGGAGTCCCAAATGTTGCTCCTGCTGATGGGCATCGTGTCAGCAGACAGGGCAATTTTGAAGGGGAAAGGGCAATTTTGAAGTGGGAAGCATTTTGAAAGGAAGGAGTGGGGGAAATGTCTTAATTTCCATTAATTTCCATTAAAAGAAAAAGAAAAAAACAACTGAGGTCAGAATTCCCCAGGCTGCAGCAGCCCAGGGCCCGCTGGCCCACGGCCCCAGAGCCACGGACATGTTAATCCATGGCGGGGTCAGGCCGGGCTGGGAGGAACAGTGGCAAAATTAGGTGAGGGTGACCTCCATAAAACTGTAATGGGCTTCCAGAGGCTGGCTCAGAGCTGCTCTGCACCCATTGCTGGCTCCTTGGGAGCTGGGAGTGGCTTCTGGCCATGGAGGGAGTCCCAGAAGTTGCTCCTGCTGATGGGTATTGGGCACAGGGTGTCAGCACTCAGGGCAATTTTAGTGGGAAGTGTTTTAAAAGAAAGGAGTGGGGTGAATGTCTTAATTTCCATTAATTTATATTTTTTAAAAAACCAAAACAAACAAACAAAAAACCCACAAAAAACCCAAAACAAAACAAAAAAAAGCAAAAACCTAAACAAACAAACATACAAAAAAACCAAACTAAAAACCCCCAAAACAAAAAACAAAGCAAAACAAAACAAAAAAAAAAACCCCAACAAATAAACCACCAAAACCAAGCAAAACAGAAACCAACCAAAAAAAAAAAAAACAAACCAAAAAAAAACCCTCACAAAAATATTTGGAGCACACACAGTCAGAAGCTGAACAGGTGCTGCGGAAAGGCCCTGCCTGCACAGCAGCAGGAAAAAGGCATGGTGAGGAATAAGGGGGGTTTGAAGAATGATTTTGTAGGATGTTATTTTCCCCATACCCTGTAAGTTCCTGTGTATAGGTGTGGGAAAATACCTCGGAAGAGCTGGACAATTTGGAGTGGGATGGGAACTTCAGGGCAGCTTCCTCCACAGGATGCTTATTCAAGTTTGCACTGGAGGGCACACAGTGGCTCAGGGTGAGCTCATGGTTTTCATTCTGAAGCCATATGGCCAACTGAAAACTCCAAAAATGCTCTGAAAATAAAATGGAATGCCATGAAATTAAAATCCTGAAGATTAGCATTGAGTGAGAATACTCACTCATCACCAACACAGCAGGGCAGGGTTCTAGAAAAGAGTTTCTCCCTGATGGGAAGAATAAGAAAGATGGTGATGAAAATATCTCCAATTTTTATATTTTGGATATAAGTTCAGTTCAGTTTTTGGCTACAAAAGCACTTCTGACATTACAAAAGGAAGCTGTAAACATTTCAGAAATATTAAAATTGGTTGATTGAGACTCAAGGATTTGACTGAGGAACAGCAGAGGTCAAATCAAGCTCTTGTTTTACCAATCCCTTGGAAGCCAAACTCCAGTTTCAGCCGCCCTTTGGAAGCCAAACTCCAGTTTTAGCAGCCCTTTGGAAGCCAAACTCCAGTTTTAGCAGCCCTTTGGAAGCCAAACTCCTGCTTTCCAGCCCTTTGGAAGCCAAACTCCAGTTTCAGCAGCCCTTTGGAAGCCAAACTCCTGCCTTCCAGCCCTTTGGCTGACAAAGCAGCGTTGCTTTTAGGAATTCAAAGCTGTGCCAGTATCTGGGAGCAGGGAAACCTCGTGGAGGCAGCACAGGTGTTCATTCCTGGGATTGCAGGTTTTCCTGCAGCAGCAGCAGATGCTGGGGCTGGAATGTGCCTCTTTATCCCACTCCACGAGCAACCTGTACATGTCCAGGTGCTGACAGGTATTTAGGCTCTGGATGAAGAAGATGTTGGACCCTGGAATATCATTTTCCTGGAGCTGGAGGTCAAATCTGGGGCTGAGCCCAGGTTGCCATTTGTGTCTCTATTAAGGAAGGGTTTCAAAGCAGCTCCCCAATAACTCTGTCACTGAGCACCATGAATCAGGAGCTGCTGGCTCAGGGCTTTTCCTTTTTTTCCAGGCAAGCAGAGGGAGGGGTGAGCATCAAGGAGAACTCTGCTGAGATAATTCCTGCCCAAAGCAGCTCGTGGGGATCACATTTTAACCCAGCTATTTGTCTGTCTATTTATTGCAGCGTGTCATTGGGATGTTTTAACACAAAGCAATAGAGATGATGTGATTTGGGACATCCAATCTCCCTGCTCCCTCCCTGATTACAGGGAGGATAATGATGGGAGGATGCCAGAGGCACGTGTGGAGCATCCCAGCCCTGGAGCTCTGCCACGGCTGCAGGAGAGCTCAGATGGGGGAGAGGGAGCTGAGGAGGAGGAGGAGGGCTGTGTTTCCTCCTCTTCCTGGGCTGGAGAAGGGGCAGCTCCAGGCTCTGAGCACCATTTGCAGCCAGGGATGTGCAGGATTTGGGTAAGCCAAGGCAGGAGTCTGAGCTCTGGGGCCAGAATGGGATGGTGAGGAGGGAGAGAGAGGTGTCCCCCTCCTCTGGAAGGCTGGGATTGGTTCTGGCTCCCAGAGGTGCAGGGTGGGGTACCTGGGAGAGGGGGTGCCTGGGAAGCTCTGCCTGTGGGATTTCTGGAGCTCTGGAGTCTCTGTCTCTGCCCCCTTTATCCATCCAGGCTCCCCCAGCCCTGAACTCCTCTGCTGTGTAAGTGGGGTGACTGAACTGGGCAGTGTCATCCTCATCCCCCTTCCCTGGGTGGAGTGGGTCCACCAGGAAAACTTCAAACAACCAAAGAAAATCTGTTCTAGATAAAAATCGTCAGGCTTTCCACAAGATTATTTTTTTCTTTACTTGGAGATGAAAATCTTTGCTGCAACAACACATTTTGGGAAAGTTTGCTGCAAAACTTGCATCCCACCAGGAGCTGCAGCCTCTCTTCCCAGGGGAGGAGCCTTTTTATCCATCCTGGATGCTGAGATGGCTCTGAGCCTCCAGCCATGGGGCTGGGGTGTCACCTCATGGGTGCCATCCCCCTCCTGGAACTGCTGGAGCAGGCCTGGCCCTCCCAGCCTGCAGCAGGTGTTTGTGGGAGCCCAGGGAACTGAGCTGGGATATCCCAAAGCCTGGCTGAGCTCTGCAGAGCTCCCTCCCTGCTGGCCAATGTGGCATTCACCTTCTGAGCACAAGCTGTGACCTGAGCTGGGATGGATTTGTTCCTGCACAAGGGAGGTGAAAATGGACAGCAAGGGAAGAGCCTGGGGCTGGCAGCAGGTAAAGCTTGGAATTCACATCCCTGCCTTCACAATCTGGTGGAAAAGCAGCCCTGGGAGTGAGACAGAGGCTGGGACAGTGTGTGACGTGTCGGCCTCTTTATTCCCTGGCATGTAATGAAGCCATTCATTAAGATAAAATAATTAGCTGCTTCTGGTGGTGTTTCCCATGCTGTTCCAAGGCAGGGGTGGGAGCTGCCAGGCTCTGCCTCCTCTCTCTGTATCAAACATCCCTCCCTCCCTTTTTCTCAGGCAAAAGCAAAGACTATCCTATTTTCCCTGCCTTTCCCTTCGGCCATCTCGCCCTTGCCAGGCTATCTGTGCACCTGAGGCTCGTTAAATCAGCTGCTTTGAAAGGCCTGGCTCAGCAAGGCACAGTGACAGCACAGTCCCAGCGGTGGGAGCAGGCAGAGCAGCAGAAGTGCCTGAGCAGGACGGCAGGCTCGGTGCTGGTGGAAAATTTACAGCCTCAGGCTCGGGCTCTGGGCCCCCTTTTTATTACATTTGACACCAGGCAAGCGAGATTGATTTACCCCTGCATTTCCAGCAGGGCTTTTTCAGCTCCAAAGACCACGGGGTTGGAAGAGGAGCCACGGAGATGCCGGCTCTGGCCGTCAGCAAATGCAGCAGATCCAGGCATAAAGAGCAGGCGATATTTCATCAGCTTAGGGTGGGATTTAGCTGTCCTGCAGAGCCCAGGGAAAGGAGCACAGCCAGCATTTCCCCAGGACTGGGGGAGTTAGCTGGATCTCCACTTTTCTCTTGTCCCCAGGTAACAGAGGCATTTTTAAGCTGTGTTTGCTGGCTCCTCCATCATCCTGCTTTTACCAGCATGGAATCATGGAGTACCCTAAATGGGAAGGGACCAGTGAGGATCTCTGAAATCCAGCTCCTGGCTCTGCACAGGCCAACCCCACAATCCCACTGTGTCCCTGAGAGTGTTGTCCCAACACTTGCAGACGTGGGGCTGTGACCATTCCCTGGGCAGCCTGCACAGGGACACTTCAGTAGCTGGCTTCCAGAATCACTCTGCAGTTTGGCAAGAGGATCAATGTGGGCTCAGGACTTGCTGTGGTGATGTAGAAATGAAGATGCAGAAGAGAGGAGATATCCCTTTGAGCTCCCTGCAGGTGGATTTCTCCTCCTGAGGCTCTCTGGGAGGATGAAATGGGGATGTTGGAAGCAGGACAAGCTGCCAGGTGTTGGGCTGGAGATCTCCAGAGGTCCCTCCCAGCTTAGGTGCCTCTCCAAATGCTGGACTTAAATGTCCTTGGTGATGCAGCTGCCTGCAGTGACCAAGACTGGTGTTGAGATGTTTCCTTTTGCTTGAATGATTTCACACCTGGCACTTCACCCCTGCCCTCTCTCCTGCTCTGCCCCCAACTTGTCCAGTCTGCAGAACTCTGGGAAGTTTTGTTGCTCCCAGGCTGCCTTCCCACCCCTTATCCTCTCTCCTAGAAAAAGCTTCTTCTTGTGTCTCATCCCTCCTCCCCTCCCCATGCTTGAGCTGTGATTCCTTGTCCTATTTCAGTTCCACTGTTCCCTTCCTGAGCACACTCAGGTTGGATATTAGGAGATATTTCTTCCCTGAAAGGGTGGTCAGGCACTGGCCAGGCTGCCCAGGGCAGTGGTGGAGTCACCAGGGCGGGATTTAAAGGCTGTGTGGATGTGGCACTTGGAGACAAGGATTAGTGGTGGCCTTAGTGCTGGGGGATGGTTGGATGTGATGATCTCCAAGGGCTTTAGGATCACAAAAGTCCCCTGATGCTGTGGGCATGTGGAACGCTCCTTAGACCCTTTAAAAGCAGGATGGAGTTTACAGTCCTCAGCTGGGCTTTGTGGTGTCCCCAGGCCCCCCCTGGCAGTGCTGACAGTGAGAAATGCCTGGAGCATCCCTTCCCAACCTTTCCAGAGGTGGGAGCTCCACAGCCCCGTTGTGATTCCCACCCTGACCAGCCAGGGAACTTCTCCTGGGCCTTGCCTTGTCTGGCTCTGCTGATGAAATCCTGTGATCTCAGTGTGGTTCTATCCCAGATGCAGGAAACAGGACATCCCCTCACCCATCTGCTCCCTCCAAGTCCTGTATTTAATCTCCAGCTCTCAGCTTTGAGTGGCAATATTCACTTGGGCTCTGAGCCATCTCTGCCCTCTCCACCATGGAGGTGGCAGCTGCTTTAGCAGAGCTGCTGGGGCCCTTCCCTGCCCTGCATCCCGTAATTGGTCAAGTTTAATGTGGCTCCTCCACTTGCAATTTGTCAGGGCTTTATCTGAACATCTGCATCCCGGCCTCTTATTAAGCCCTTAGAAAAATAGAAGTGTCTGATGCCTGAATAGCTTTAAATTTGGAAGCAGAGTGGGAGTAGATGGGAGAAAATGCATTGCCCTTGATGTAATCATCAGAGGAGGACAGTTCTGAACAATGACCAGATCGTCCTCGCCCCGACGATGACAGCAATTTCTGACTTATCACCCCCCAGCACTATATTAAGGCACTGAGATTACAGTGTTATTCATTAGCACCACATCTGCTGGAAATCAGCGTGGGGAAGGCTGCTGAGGGTGCTAAAAAGCTTCAGGATGGCACAGAGAGAATACTCCCCCAAAAGGGAGAATAATGTCCCTCCCCTGCCGGGGTGGCTCAGTGCTGATGAGCCATAAACACGTGGGGCAGCCTTGGGCTGAGCTGCTGGGGACAGGGGACACCGAGAGCAGCAGGTCCCAGGCCTGCCCACCCATGGGGGCTTGGCTGAGGCTCTTCCTTTTCCCCTGCCTGCTCCAAGTGGTCTCTTCTATCCTGGCACATCAGGTTTAACCCATGCCACCACTTCACTGTCACACCGTGGGATGAAGATCCCATTTCCTGCATTTTGAGGTTCTCAAAGATTCTCAGTCTCAATGCAGTCATACAAGAAAACTTTGGTTCATAACGAATCCAGGGTGATAAAGGAACTTTCTGCCATTTGTCCTGCCTTGCACAGAGACCTGCCCTGCCCTAGCTGCCCCCAAAAGCCCTCAGCTTTCCCATATTCCTCTGACAGGTGAACTAAACTCGTGGATAACTTCAGGAGTGACTTCCTGATTTTGTTCCCTGCCTGGCTGCTGAGCAGCTAAACTCCATGGCCTTCTTGGTTTATAGGCTGGAGGAAAACCCCCTTGCAGCAGAATTTGCTGATTCTGAGGTTCAGCAGTTGCAGCAAGATTTAAACCATTCTTTAGGACCACTCCTTGGCTTTGCCAAGCAATTTCAGTCACCCAGAGAACAAGGGATCGGGAACATTAGGGCTCCAAAGGTATTTCATGGCCTTGTGGCTAAAAATGCAGAACAGGCTCTGAACTGTGAGGGTCTCCTGGACCTGCCATGGTGGATTTTCTTCTATCCAAAGTCTGAAGGTGATTTCTGAGCCTCCCCAGGCACCGCAATCCGTGGCAGCACACTTTGATTTCCCAGGGATGATGTGGAGGACGAGGAGCGTTGCTGGCAGGCATTGTGCTGATGTGTGGCTCTGCACGAGGGTTCAGAAATCCCATCCAGCCTTCCCTCAGGAGCCAGGGCCGCTGATCTGCAGAACCTCAGCTCGAGGAGCTTTCAAAGGACCGTTTCAGCAGCTGGTGTGAACCATCCATCAGTGCTCCTGTCTTCGCTCTAACCCACTCCATTCTGGGCTGCCTTAATTCAGTTATGATGAAATTTCGAGCAACTGCTCCTGACAAATGAGACTTCCTCTAGTGGGTTGCTTCTTTAAACTGTTAACACATGCTTAAATATTGTCAGAGCTCAGAAGGAGAATGTTTAAGTTCCCAAAGTTCCTTCATTATCAAAGGCAGCTGCTGGCGTGCAGGGGATCCCTGCTGCCCAACTGTGCATCCATGGGAGAGGATCCTGGCAGGGATCCTACAGTTATAGGAACGAAGGCTACTGTCCTGGAAAAGGGGCTGGAGGTTACAACAGCAGGGGTGGGGAACTGCTCACAGGCAGAAGAGGAAAGTGGTAGAAGTGCAGACTGGACAATGCTGACTTCCAGGATGTGAAGGGATCTACAAAGAAAAGATGGGGAGGGACTCTTTACAAAAGCCTGGAGAGACAGGACACAGGGAATGGCTTCCCACTGCCAGAGGGCAGGGATGGATGGGAGATTGGGAAGGAATTGTTCCCTGGAAGAGTGGGCAGGCCCTGGCACAGGGTGCCCAGAGAAGCTGTGGCTGCCCCGGGATCCCTGGCAGTGCCCAAGGCCAGGCTGGACAGGGCTTGGAGCATCCTGGGACAGTGGAAGGTGTCCCTGCCCATGGCAGGGGATGGGATGAGATGAGCTTTAAGATCCATCCCATCCCAAGCCACTCTGGGATTGTGTGGGTTAGGACTTCTCCCTATTCCACATGGACCTCAAGGAGCTTTAGTTTTCAAGGAAAGGTCTTGCAATGAGAACAAAGGTTTTGTGCAGCTCCTCTCCCAGCTCAGCTGCCATGGCTGCTCAGCCTGTCCTGCAAAGAAAGGAGCCCCAGGAGATTTCCCTTCTTCTCCTCTCCACCTTCCCCACCCCAGTTTCCACTGGTGCTGCTGTGACAAGCCTCTCTGGAGGGTACCAGGAGCTCTGGTGGCAAATCCTCATTAATTGATTCACCAGGTCCGAGGAAGAATCCAATCCAATTAGAGATAAATAATTGATGCCATCGAACACTGAGATTGGGGCGTTATTGATCAAGGACACGAGAGGGGCTGACAGCTGTTCCTGGTGTCAGAGCCACGGAGCCTGCACTGAGACAATGACCCCTCAGCAGCCCCTGCAGTGCCAGGGGACACCAGCCCCACATGAACCATCTGAGGTCTGCCCACAGCACAGAGGAAACCACTTCAGTTCTTCAATCCTTGCCTCTGACCACACCGAGGGCCCTGAAACCTGCAGAGCTCCTGAAGATTTCAAAGGATGCCTGAGGTATCAACAGGAGGCAACTTTTATCCCTGAGAGCTCAAGTTTAGTTTTTTAATTGACACTGGTCATCCTACTAAACCCATATCCTGGACAGAAATGAGATGTCCCCTGCAGAAGCACCAGGGAGGAGCTTGGTTGGACAAGCAGGACAGGGTAAGAAATGATTCTGCTGCAGGTTTGTGATTTGGTGGCTCCAGACAACATGGAAGGGAGCAAGAGGGAAAATCCTAATAAGAACACGGCCTTAAAGGTATCCCACCACGGGAGGAAGAGGTTGGGGGTTGGTGTGTGTGGGGTGAGGATTCCTTTCCTGGGGATTGCTCCTCTGTCTTCCTAATGGAAGGATATTGCAGGAACTGGGGCTGGAATGTGGGCAAGGATCTTTCTGAGGAGGATCAGAAAAGTTTGGGCTCTGCCCACCCCATCCTTTTCAGCATTTTAATGGCTGAGGAATTGTTGAAAATATGTGAACCAGACAGAGATTTACCCCCAGCTTTGGTGGAATTTGGATTAGGCCCAATGGGAGTGGGTCCTCACAGAGCTCAGGGAGAAGGGGGGAAGCTGTAAGTGGTCCAGAGAAGTGAGGATTGCTCACTGATATCCCCTTGGCATGAGCACATGGTGATTTCAGGCAAAGGCAATCTGTTACTTCCACTCCAGGACATTTATTTGGGTCAGGGTAGGGAAATTTGATTTATTTGCCAACATCCCACCAGGCTGGTAAAATTATAACTCCCACACATTATTCTGTGTGTATCCTGACCAGTGCCTGGTGACTGTGTTTATTACATTTGGCCACTTAGGGAGCTTTTTCTCTGCCCCCGCTCCTAAATTCACTGGAGTTTGCCCTGAGGGCTGCCAGGACCTGTAAAACCAGGGAGAGGGGCTGGAGCCAGAGGGATCTGGTCCCCAGCTCCTTGCAGAGCTTCCAGAGCACAGCCTGCAGAGGGGATACACCTCCAGTCGTGTCCTCTGTTCAGGGACTCATTGCATGCCTCGTCTGCCACGGATGGGAGCTGTTCCCAGCATCCCAGAATGGGTTGGAAGGGACCTTAAAGCCCATCCAGTGCCACCCCTGCCATGGCACGGACACCTTCCACTGTCCCTGGTGGCTCCAAGCCTTGTCCAGCCTGGCCTTGGGCACTGCCAGGGATCCAGGGGCAGCCCCAGCTCCTCTGGGCACCCTGTGCCAGGGCCTGCCCACCCTCCCAGGGAACAATTCCTACCCAATCTCCCATCCACACCTATTCTCTGTCACTTTGAAGCCATTCCCCCTTGTCCTGTCACTCCAGTTCCTGATGAATGATCCCTCTGTGGTTTCCTTGCAGCCCCTTCAGATGCTGGAATGCTGTTCTGAGGTCTCCACTCAACCTGCTCCTCTCCAGCCCCAGCTGCCTGCCTGTCCTCATCCTCAGAGCTGTTCTCCCACAGGAGCAGCACATGGATTTCCCCAGGCAGGGCTGAGCTTGCCCTGTGATGATCCAGAAAGGTGCAGGGCAAAGAGGAAGGGCATTCTGAAGATGCATTTCATCGATGGGAGGACAAATTCAGATTTCCAGGTTGGATGAAAACAGAGCCAGTGGACTGGGGCCTGTCACCCAGGCACTGATCTCTGCTCTCTGGGGACCAGTGACAGCACACAAAGGCATGGCTACAGCTGTGCCAGGGCATTTTTGGGATGGATATCAGGGAAAGGTTCCTCCCCCTGAGGCTGCCAGAGCTCCAGGGGCATTTGGACACCGCTCCCAGGAGCAGGGTGGGATTGCTGGGGTGTCTGTGCAGGAGACAGGACCAGGATCAGTGATCCCTGTGGGTCCCTTCCAACTCAGGATACTCTATAACCCAAATGGTGCTTCCCAGCCCTACATTCCCAGCTCTGGGCCACAGCCCTTCACCCTTGTCTTCCCAAGCCCCAGAACTGCCTTGTGAGCTGCACTGGACTGTATTGATTTGAACCTGTGCCACCCCCTGCTCTCAGTTACCATTATTGAGGGATTGCTCGTGGGTGTGTCAGCACCAGGGTGTTGGCAGTCCCAGGCTCCTGCCTTGTGCTGGCTGAACTCTGCTGCTTCTGCTTATTAGGATTGGCCTGGCATTTTTTTT
>VYZP01005478.1:0-39590 GCA_013400635.1 Hypocryptadius cinnamomeus
ACATTTTGTCTACAGCTCCTCCACCCCCACAAGATCTCTCACCCCTTCTCCAAAACAATCTAGGTACCATCTTCTGTAGCTGTGAAGAAGAATATATACCTACTAAAAATGTAAATTATTTATAAGAAATAAAAAAATCCATTCAATATGTAAATCAATGAGATCACAAATAAATAATTTTTAGAAAACAAAGGCCTGCCTATGTTATTTTACAGTTATTTTCAATAGAAGCATACTTACAGATGTACAAGACAAAAGGGAATTTGGTGGTGCTTGATAATGACAGCATAGACTCCATTTTTATATGCTTTTCTCTGTTTACTTCACTGAAGTACTGGTTTAAATGAAACCAGAATCAAAACTTTTTTTGGGCACTCACAACTCTCTGAGGAAAATCTTTTCCATGTGCAAATGCCTCAGCTTCAACCTGTCTACTTAGAAAATTTAGATGGCTGAATAATCGGAGCTCTTGAGCACCTCTGCAAGTCACACCAATTTTTACCTGCTTTCCTACTATTCTAGTTCTTGGATCTTTTTTTTGCTAATCAGAAAAAACACTGGAGTCATAATCAAAGTATTTTAATGACCTGGGAAAAAATGAAATAAGAAGAACAAGTAGAATCTGGCACATATCAGAGCAGTGTAATTACCTTTTATAACAGTAGTGGGCCATGCAGTTGCAGGGAAGAAGTAGATGTTCTATTTTGAGTCCATTAAAGCTCATAAAGTAGAAGGGAAAACTACACAAATAAAAATTCTACAGTTGAATGTAAGACTAGTTAGATAGCATGGCTGCAGAACAGTTATATGTAATGCACTGGCAAATAATGAAAAACAAATCAAGCTGTACTGCATAGGAACCTGTCTTGAGATTGTGGGAAAAAAAAAAACTTGTTAGCTTTTATTGTTTTCTTATTATAATTTAGATTACTTTGGTCTGGGGGAAACTATGAATATACTGCAGGAAAATATTTAACTCTAACTTTATTACAGTGAAAAGTTAAAAAAAGTCTTGATAGTTATGGAATTCTGTAGGTAAATAATACAATTTACTTATTTGAGCAAGCCCATCCAGTTAATAAAACACAGGCTGAAGAATAACCAGGCAGGCAGCAGACCAAGATTTGAGGTTACAGTGGATCAGAGGTTGCACATGTCAACAACACAATTTTGATAAGTCAAACATTTTACTGCCATCTAAATCAGAACAACCTGTAGAGTATTTTCCACTTTTCAATGCAGATGGATTATCCCTGATGTCTTTTTTTATTCCAAAATGGAAGAAATATGAACTGTTAAAAAAGATAATGTCTTTGGAAATTTGCTGAATACTCTGTGAAATGTTATTTCATGATGGTTTTTCTGTGCTAAGTCCTGCCACCCAGCAAGATCTTAAGTAGATATTTGTGTTTAGCAGTAATTTGTCCAGAAGAGAATAAATGTTTTAGTGAAGGAAAGACAAAAGATGATACAGTATGGCAGGTAAACTTGTCACGAGCATTACCGAGTGAACAGCATTACTGAGTAAAGTACAGACACTTCTATGATTCTGAGTTCTTATTGGACATCCCATCTCCGAAACAACTCCAAAGGTGTTAAATAATATATATTTTAGTCACTTAAATACTGATCTATGCTAACAAAATCAACAGAGTAAGCCAGTTTTTTGATTAAGCAAATTCAAAGAATTAAATTTGGATGAGTAAATAAATCTTTGGAAAGGCTTTTACACTATCAAAGAAAAATAGTACCTTATTAATCAAACCTACCCTCTAGAAAAGGAATGGAAATATCTCAGCATTCCTTTTTCACAGAAAAAGAAAAAACAGCCACCAGTCTCTCTGTCTTCTCTGAGTTTAGGAGAGAAGACTGCTCTTTGGTACTGCTGCAGGAGAGACTATGCAACTTCTGTCACCCCTTGTATCTGTAGCTACACTGAGAAAAATACAGGATCATGGTAGTGAAGAACTTACATTATTGCTAGAATCATCAACTCTGATCAGCTGGAAAGTAGCCATGAAGAACACAATCTATCAAAAGCCTACTGTTATCCCTGAGGCTTTTATGACCCATATAAACATACTTAGGTGCATTAAAAATTAAGGAATCATAATATGATGTTATTCCTTTGAATTGATGAAAAAGATATACTAAGAGGAACTACACTGAGTGCTTGAATAATAAGTAAATAAACAACGTCACAATAAGAACAAGTAGCTTGTGATGTAAATGTTTTTGTTATGTCTTATGGCTTTTGTTCATTTATGCTTTAATATTTTCAGGAAGAAAAAGAAACAATCACATTAAAAAAAGTTAGGCTTCAAGTAGCATATAAATTACATCCTGAGAGATGTTCATATCAAAGCACTTAATCTTTCAGAGAAATCCTCAGCCATCTGTTTGCCTTAGGTTCAGAGAGATGGCAGAAAAGAAGTAGAGAATACACCTCAGATGAATTTTCAGTGCTCCCATTTGCAGTCAGGCCCTAGCACACAGCCCAAATGCTTATGCTTGTTTTTCTACCCCAGAAAACATGCCCATAAATCAGAAATCAGTGAAACTCCCTCTAAGAAAAACCAAACCACGAAGTCTGTGTTCACAGATTCAGAGCACTAGATGAGAATATTTGTTCTCTCAATACACATCTTTTATGCAGCACATATTTCCTCCACTCTCACTTATCTCTTGCTTGAAGACTGCAAGAGAGTACTCAGTGAAATGTCTAACACCAAACTTAGTGTCATGATTACCTCCACCAGAAGACATTTCATAACATTTTCATAAAGCAGCACCACATTTTCTGTAGCTCTGGCTCCTGCGAAATTTCAGCCTTTATTTTCTTCTCCTTTGAGAGTGAAGCCACAGAGTTCATGGGAGCAGTATGTGAGAAAGCCTAGATTTTCCCCCAAATAAGCAGGTAAATCTAAGAAATAGAGTACTGTACATAGCCCTAGGCTCTCCATATATTCCGCTGAAGATTGCATACAGTCATATTTTTGTTCAAATATTTGTCAAATAGTTTTTTCTTATATTGAAAAAAAATTCAGCTGAATAGATAAAAGAATTGCAGTCTGCTAGATCTGAATCATGCTTCCGAGTAGGTTTGAGCCACCTACAATTCAAATATTAATGCTTTCATCATAAATCCATTAAAACAAAAAAGATAAAAAGTAAAAGAATATAAATATATATATCACCTTACAGGCAGAAGGAAATGCTAGGTGGTCTTTTACTGTTTTATTTACTATTTTTATTGTCAAAGCATAAATTACCCAAAGTCATTTTGATGACAAAGGGCATTTACAGAAGTGTCTAACTGCTCTCCACCTCAAGTCTGATTTTACGCTTACAGAAGGCACCTGTCAGCACTTTTATGAATAACTATTTTTTTAAACTATTCAATTTATTTTTGTTGAATTATTCTTATAATATTCCATTCATTAGAAGCAGATAAATATATTTTAAAAATGGAAGGATCAGTATGATCATCTAGTTTGGTTTCTTTTGTGCCTCCCAAACCAATGAAACTTTTCGATTTGCAAATTGAACACAGAAGAATCTACTTAATGGGCAACAAATGTTTTAGAGAACAAATGTTTTTACCTAATGATAAAAATAACCTGTGATAGTGATCTTGAATTGCTTAATTGTTCTTATATTGAAAAGATAAATGTTTAAATGATACTTAAATGAAAGATAGAAATTCTCAAATGCCTTATGAAATAGCTTTGACCTTTATGTTAAGCTGCCACTCAAGTCATTATCAACCTGAGCTGAATCAGAAATGCCTCCAACTCTGGTGGCTAAACCAAGGCTTCTATGTAATTAATAAAACTATTTACCTATTTCTTCACAGAAAGGAGTCTTAATTTTGCTTTGTTTTATTTTTATGTTACTGTGACAAGTACCCTTTTCTGAAGCAAACAGAAGAAAATGGAGATTTAAGTAGGGCAATCTCAGAGGATAAGATCCACACTGCTTCTCACAATCTAAATCAATGCTTAGCTACCTAGAGCTGCAGTATCATTACCAAGTAATATTTATTCTCTCCACATAGCTTCATTTTGAAATTAATAAAATGTACTTCCATACTCTTTTAGTACTTAATTTGAACTGGAAAACAATTTTTGTGTGACCTGAAAGAAGACTCCAAAGATTTATGAATTATATTATATATTTATTAACTATATTAACTATTAGCTACAAACATCATCTTTCATAGATCTTGAGTACTGTATCATTTGTATAAAACTTTACATCCATGCAAACATGCACTGAGGTAGTAATCAGGACTAAAAATGTTCTTATCAGAATCCTTCATTCCCTGAAAAGAATAATTTCTGAGAGGAAAGAAGCTACTCAAGGTTATGTTGAATGCAGAAAATAAATAAATTTCTATTTCACTATAATTTATAATTATCAAATATCATTATTTGTAAATTGTTCTGTCAAAGAGGACTAAATAATAAAATATTGTAAAAGGTAACGATAAAATTTGCGTTTATTATAGCATATTTAAAAGGAAATTCACAGTCTACAAACTGTCTTCAGAAGTGCGCTACTGTAGATTTTACCTAGATAGTACTTCAAACACATACTGCAACAAAAAGAAACTTACTGAAATTTACGCAGTCAGCTTAGAAATTACACTGAAAATTCACAAAAGCTGAGCCACCTCCAAATTCTCCTTCCAAGTTGCATTAAAAAACCCAGAACCACACATATAAAAAAGTGCAACTAGGATGGGTGCTAGAACATTGTGACTTCAGCATACCATGAGATATTCGATTTTGCTAAACAACAAAACAGTTTGAGAATGAGACCTTATTTTAGTTTTTATAAGAAGCTAAATATATGAATATATCATTGAGATGACGATTCTGAGCATCTGTATTTTAAGTAATCTGTTGCCTTAAATATAAATTCAGTAAAAACAATAATAGTGATGATGATGATACTAATAACAAAAATAACAACAACAACAATAGAAATAATAATAATAAAATTGTTTTTTTTCAGGTCTAAAATCAGGGGGCTAAGATCAGGAGTCATCAGACCAAACCCAGTAACCCACAGCATAATGATCTCCCCTGGGTTAGTTGTTTTACCCCTCTCTATATTCAGTGGAGAGTGCAAATGTTCTCAGGAATGTGATTAATCTCATCTCCAGAAGCTGCTGTCTAAAATAGGTTGGATGAATCATGTCCTAGATGTTTGTTTTTCATAGCCACTTCTAAAGGGCTCTGGGTTACTGGCTCAAAGGTAGCCAGATGACATCAAACTGTGAACTGTCTTTTTCAGCAAGTGTGCCCTGCAAAAAGAAATAATCTTTCTTGTCCACAAATATTGTATTTGCAGGGATCCCCGTGGCAGGGAGGAATGATGAATCTGTCTCCATGTTCTCAGAAGGCTAATTTGTTATTTTATGATACTATATTATATTAAAGAATTCTACACTAACTACACTAAATAACACAGAAAAGATACTTACTCAATGCTAAAAAGGTAATAATGAAAACTCGTGGCTCTCTCCAGAGTCTTGGCACTGATTGGCCATTGAGTCAAAACAACTCACACCAGAATCCAATGAAAAAATCATCTGTGGGTAAACAATCTCCAAACACATTCCACATGAGCAAAACAGAGGAGAAGCAAATGAGATAACAATTGTTTTTCTTTTCTCTGAGGCTTCTCAGCTTCCCAGGAGAAAAATCCTGGGCAAAGGGATTTTTTCAGAGAATGTGAATGCCACACACAAATGTTAAAGCAAATCATATGTTAAAGCATATAATATTGCTAAAAAGAGAGACACTGCCCATAAAGTAGTTGAAGAGGCAGAATAAAAGTAGCTCACCACTTTGCTGTTGAGATATGTTTGAAAATAATATTGGCAATAATGCTGGAAATAATGGCATAATATGTATCTATTTTCCACCCCTGTTGAAATGGTCTCCATAAGTACCATCATTAAAGAATGTGATTGCTAAATGTGTAACTCTGATATGCACCTACAGTTCCGAGATGTGCATCTCAGATGTACCCACTGCAGCAGTGGTGTGACTTACAGGTTGGCTAGTAGGAGTTTAAGAAGTCCTTTTGAAAAAGGCTATGATTGTAATCACATTGCTCTTGATTTCTGTTTTGTGTGAAATGATGTTAAAAGCATTGAAAGGATATTTCAAAAAACCTGAAAAGTCAGATCTCTTCTTGGTACTGCTACATAATGGATCAGCACTCTGAAAACTGACATAGAAATTGCTGAAATATTGCTTGATTAAAAACTTATAAGCAAGTTACTTGATTACATACAAGTAAATGGTAAAAGTGGCTTGTTAAAAAATCATATTAGAAAAGCATAAAAGCATCTAATTAAGTGTACTATGGCAAGGAGTCATTTGAGCTAAACTGTTTGCAGTGATCAAACATACAAGAGATCAGTGGCTAAAAAACTGCACTTGTAAATTTATTCCTGATGCTGTGGAGATGATATCAGATTGAGCCAGACACACCAAACATAAGGAGGTTCCAGCTTTATAAACAAACAAGTGAAGAAGCAAACAAATAAACAAACAGCAAAAGCTGGAATCTGCATCATCATTAAAACCTAAAATAATACAAGTTGTGAAGGAGCCAATAAATCTGACAGCACAACAAGAAAAACCATTCAAGAAAAATGCTCAAATGCATGGGATGCCTCTAAAATCTACAAAATAAAGATCAATCCAGAAACTGCAGGAGATCTTGATGCATATTATGTCTTTTCTAGACAGGGAAAAAGTGCTGATAATGGAAAGATGATAAGTTTAGCTCAAAATAATACTCTCTAAACCTTCCACAGCTGAATGAGGCCACTCATTACGATGAGCCTTGGAAAGTTGTACAGACACTTCTTTTCCACTTTGTCCTGGAATTACACATGTATAAACCAAATTGTAGTTCAAATACCACATTTAAAGAATTTCTGATGTCACTCCCTTTGAGTCTGATATGTCCAGGGACATTAAACCAATCACATTTAATAAGTATAGAAAACCAATTATCTTATTTAACAAAGATCACAGAATTACAGATTAATTTAAGTTGGAATAAACCTTTGGAGATCATCTGTACCAGCTGCAAGTCAAAGCACAGCTAAGTTCAAAATCAGAGATTGCTGAGGGCTTTGTCCAGTAGACTTTAGTGGACCTTCAGGGATGAAAATTATTAAATCTTTATAGAGGAACTTTTCCAAGTTTTGACCACTATTAAAAAAAAATCAGCTTCATAATTTTCTGGTACACATGCCTGCTGTAGCATGTGTGTTGCCTCTTTCCCTTTTCATATGTACCTCAAAGAACTGTTGCTTTATTGTTATTCCTGTTATCATATATATCTTTGAACATTGAATTAATTAATTCTAGGGACAGCTGACCCAAGTATTTTATATTCTCTTTAATTTCCACCTATATAAAAGTTACAGTTCTTATTATTTTAATTATGTGCCTGGGTATTTTTTTTCTCTTTTCCATTGAAAATTCAAAATAGTATGTTTTAAGAAGTTTATTTCATCTCTATAGGACTGACAGGACTTGGTTTTTGAGCATTCCTACATTCTACAGATAGTATTTATTATTTCCTGATATCTCTCTAGTTGAAGCTGTTTACTCCACTTGTTTGGGAGTGGATATTTTCACCTCTCTTACTTAAAATAAATGCTTCATGTAAAATTAGCTGCTTTAATTTAACTTCAAAGGTTTCTCCAAACTGAAGCCTACAGCTCCTCAGTTGGGGAAACTTCATTTAAAAACCCACATACACATCAGAATTTACAATTTTTTAAACTGTGGAACATAAAGATGTCCTCTTCTAGGTTGTGTTAACCAATAATCTACTTCCTTCTGCCACAAGCTGGAGGCTAAAAACTCATCTTGATATCAGACTGTTGCTTCTTTATTTACCCAGTATATACCATTATTTTGGTATACCAGTAGGCAAAAATACCCAAATGGTGTGGCCATGCAGCAGCTAGAAATCTAAAGTGGCTTCACTGATACACAAGTCAAACACAAAGTTCCAGTTATTGTGATAATCAATAATGCTATGGTCATGTTATGCAGTTTTTGTCGCTAATCATTATTTTTAAAAACTAAAAATTGATCTAAACCAGTATCCTAATCTGTACTGCTGAGANTTTATGTGCTTGGGTATTTTTTTTTTCTATTTTCCTGTGTGCGGTAGAATGCATCTTGCACATTTAAACACATACTTACAATCTCAGAATTAGTTCCAAGTAATAAGAGACATCAAAGGCTTTGTCATCTGCTAGAAGAAGTCATGCATCTAGTTAATATTTCCTGAGGCCTTGTAAGTCTGCCACTAAAGGAAAATTCTATGCAGATTAGGGTCCTGTTTTTAAATCAGGCTTCCCATACTTTTTTTATTTATTCAAACTTAGGAGAAAGTCATCATGGGAATCATGCTTGGAAAGAACCATGAATTAAAAGTTACAAATCTGATTCTGCATACAGTCTGCACTCACCTGCCTGTCCCCACCAGGTGACCTTCAATATGCAGCTGCTGTCTGTCTTGTCCCACAAACCATCAAATTAAAAACCTGTTGAAGTACAGAGTAATGATTACTAACATTACAATATTTACCTGGTGTCCAGCAGCAAGTATCTGTTGTACTGTTTTCATCAGTTAAGAGGCAGAAACACTCTTCTACTTAAAAACACTTGTGGCATTGTGTGCTTTTTAAAGTAAAACCCAACATTTTCTCTATGATTTATACAGTCTCATCAGACTAATGTGAGGTGCTGGGACTGACTGACACCACACCAGTTCTTTAAGGAGCTACTTGTATACATGTCTTTCAAATGTATGTTGGTATGAACCAAGNAAACCAGTATCCTAATCTGTACTGCTGAGAATTTATTTCTATTAGCTAATACCAGCAACAGTGTCACATATCAAATGCCCTTGCTCTGATTCAATGATTTTAACTAAGAGTTGATTCTAGCTAACTTAGCAATTTATTTATATGTGAAGTCTCAATTTACTTTTTTTTTTTACTTAAACTCATATTGAATAATTGGAAAATACAATAAAAGTCTATTTCTGACTATGTCTGACAAGCAGACCTTGTAAGGGAATTTTATTTTTTACCAGAATCAACTCCCACCCAATGCTGCCTCAGGTTGGTTAACAGCTATTTAGTAAGAAATGAGAGCAATTACATCCAGGGATTGCTGTGCCCTACAGCATTAGCAGCCTTTCATTCCAATCAGTATCTCAGATTATACATCCTCGTTATGACAGAATTTCTGATGTGATTTGTTTCACTAACACCATTGAAGAAATCATTTGACTAACTAAATCTCAGTCTGACCATGGGAGGTCTACAGTAGATTTCTGAGCACAAACTCAGAACAATTTCTTATAACCATCCTTTCTCAAAATAATTTTATGCAGAGCCAATTTGTTTAATGCTGAAAGGTATAGACAGTCTACCAGGTCCAAAAATGGGACATTTTCCATGACAGTCACGTCCACTTAGCCGAGTAAAAACATTTCAAAATGTAGGTGTTCTTTCTTTTTTTTTTTTTTTGTGTGTGTGTCAAGACTTTTTGTATATACTTTTAATTTTTGTTAGTTTCTTTGTTAACTAGAAGTCATTAAGAAGACTAAAGTGCCGAAATTGGCAAATTTTCCTATATATTGCATATACTGTAGCTGCCTAAATCTACCTTCTGTTTCAAATGAATAAAAAAATGAAATGTATTGTCTGTGTCTTTTTTTTGTTTTGTTTTTACTCCTGTGGTATGTTTTATAAAATAGAAGAAATTTCTGACAGTGAGAGTACAGGAGTAGGTAGTTTGTAGCTTTAGTGCCACTTTGGTGAGAATTAACCCACACACCCTGTTGAGAAACTGATGCATTATACCAACTACTAAGAAATAAATATGCAAATTAGAAGGAAGACTTGGATACAAGATCTAAAAAAACCCTAGGAGTATGGTGGCATTTATTTATTTTTTTAACTGTGTGGGGTAGAATGCATCTTGCATATTTAAACACATACTTACAATCTCAGAATTAGTTCCAAGTAATAAGAGACATCAAAGGCTTTGTCATCTGCTAGAAGAAGTCATGCATCTAGTTAATATTTCCTGAGGCCTTGTAAGTCTGCCACTAATGGAAAATTCTATGCAGATCAGGGGCCTGTTTTTAAATCAGGCTTCCCATTCTTTTTTTATTTATTCAAACTTAAGAGGAAGTCATAATGGGAATCATGCTTGGAAAGAACCATGAATTAAAAGTTACAAATCTGATTCTGCATACAGTCTGCACTCACCTGCCTGTCCCCACCAGGTGACCTTCAATATGCAGCTGCTGTCTGTCTTGTCCCACAAACCATCAAATTAAAAACCTGTTGAAGTACAGAGTAATGACTACTAACATTACAATATTTACCTGGTGTCCAGCAGCAAGTATCTGTTGTACTGTTTTCATCAGTTAAGAGGCAGAAACACTCTTCTACTTAAAAACACTTGTGGCATTGTGTGCTTTTTAAAGTAAAACCCAACATTTTCTCTATGATTTATACAGTCTCATCAGACTAATGTGAGGTGCTGGGACTGACTGACACCACACCAGTTCTTTAAGGAGCTACTTGTATACATGTCTTTCAAATGTATGTTGGTATGAACCAAGAGTTCAGCCAGAAAAGAGTTGTTGGGATGGGACTGACATGCTGTGGGAGCACTGGAGGGTGGATGGACTCTGGTGCTGCTCTTGCACCAGCCAGCAGCCACAAGATACGGCTGGTGTGGCTGCAGGGTGGTTCCAGGTGCCTCCAAAACCAGTGAAACAGGCTCAGGGGTAATCAGAAAAGTGGCAGCTGCAGGGACAGACACACACCTGTGGGACCATGGAAGGCCCAGACAGGGAAGGGACCCTCTGGTGGGCCACAGCAGTACAGGTATGAAACACTTCACTGTCTCTGGCCTGGGGCAGGATGAAGCTCAGCGTAAATCAGGCTTGCAGGAGGCTCAGCTGCAGGTATTGATGGGCTGGAATTGAGAAACGGGAGACTTGGCCCCGAGGAAAGCTGGCAGAGCGAAAAGGAAAGTTGGCAGGGTCAAAGTTACACACAGGAGCCAAAACTGAGGAAAACAACCTGTTGACAACCTGATAGGTTTGTCACTCAAAGAGGAACTGAAAATAAACGATAATGAAGTAATTAATATGTAAGTGAAGAAAAATGGAACAGCAAAGACGGTGTTAAAGTTAGATAAAAAGGGGAATACTGATGCAACCACAACAAGTTATTTATTATCAGACAGCAAAGCTGCTTTAAAATGCAGGGATGATCTGACAAATGCACACCACGGGTTCTTTTTTCACATGTGTCACTTTCCCAAAGCTCTTTTCCCCCCATTGCAATGCCAGCTGCCGCGGTGCAGGGATGCTCCCGTGCATCCCCAAGGACGGTGGCGGGCTGTGCCACCCGCCTGTGCCTAGCACCATCTAGTGAGCCTCGGCCGGCCGCTCCTCCTTCAACGAAGGAAAGCACTAAAAAGTGACATTCCCGAACTTTCAGCCCACAGAAGCATTTGGGGATCAATGCAGATTGCTCTGCCACTTGAATTTAGACGCAGGAGGAAGATCTGTTCCAGCTGACTTTTGAGGACGCAGATCTTCTCTTCATTCCAACACGCATCGTATCTGGGATAAGGAGCAGAGCAGCTGTGTTATAACAGCAGGGTGGTTATCAAGATGTTCCTTAGATGTTAAAAACTCTGTCTGAGCTCTAATAAGCTAGCTTGAGTACCTCTCCTTTTATTAATATTATTGTTTAATTGGATTGGTGATTAAAGTAATATTTAGTCTGCTCTTATTATGATATTTTTTTCACTCCTTAGAAATAAATCTATATTCTTTCCAACCAAGAAGAAAAATAATTCATAAAATACTTACAGTATCCAACATTTACCTGGGAAACACAAATTGTTTTGTCCCTTAAGAAGTTGCTGCAAAGAGCAGAATAAAAAAATACTATATTATTATAGTAATAATTAGTACAATTACCATGCAGTTCAATCTTAGTATTTTATGAAATTAGGTATATTTGAGCCACATTTCACTTGGATACAAAGTGAACTTAGAGAACACTTCATTATTAGTCAGCTACAAATGAGAAAACAACTTTCAGGTCTTTCAACTATTTGCTCTGGACATATAATACCCTTTTGAATAATAAAAGGCAGAGTCAAGAAGAGGAAAGGTGAAGTCCAGCAGGCACCTGGAGACAGAATGCAGTGATTCTTTCATGAGATCCATTAACTGAAGGACAATCAGAGGAGGAGTATTGGTATTATTGAGGCTCTGTTTTTCTGTGTTCCTTTCTGATAATGAACTCGATACATTTCCATCACTTTCTTTCTTCCATTCCCTCCTGCCCTCTTTAAAACACTGCACATTCAGTAAAAAGTGTGGAGACTTTAAGGGCATCCAGAGTTTTGTATTGTCTTTGAAAATCAGTTGTCCTTGTAGCTGGATTTATGTACTATGCTTACACTACTAATCTGTCTTCAGCACATTCATTCAGAGAAGCAGTGGTGCAATAAAAAATATATAAAAGAAAAAAGTCGAGGAGAAAATTCAGGTTTACAAATGTGTAAAGTAGTGTTCAGTATTAAGAGATAAGTAAAAATCTAGAGGTAAAACTTAATGATTTCTGGATACATGAGTATAAATGATAAGTATAAATAACATGGTATTAATGAAGAATTTATTGTTTGCTTAGAGAAAATAAGGCTAATTTTGAGAGATATTTCTTTCTCAAAAAATGCTCCAGTCATACCGACTCATTAGTTGTTTAACACACTCCGACTCCATAAATTTAGGTGAAGAAAATTTAAATAGAAAACTTGACCCCAAGGAGATAAATGAAGTGTGCAATGGACTCGAGGGAAGCCAGGGTCTAATTTAAAGTTACCAGACATAGCTTTATCCAACATAGATATAGATATAGATAGACATAGATATAGATGATGCAGATATAGATGATACAGATATAGATGATATAGATGCAATTTTAACTTTCTCTTCACACAGGCACCATTCTTCCATTTTTCCTTTGTGAATTCCTATGTTTCCCCTGAAGGAAAATATTCATGCCTTCCACCAGGCCTGTCCCTCATGTAGTTTTCTCCACAAAAAAACCAAAACCAACAACAACAACAATGAAAAAAAAACCAAAACAACAAAACGAAACAAAAAAAAACTACAAAAAAACAACCAAACAAACAAAAAAAAAAAATAAAGTGAGATAATTCAGCTTTGCCTAAGAGGAATGCTTTTTCCAGTTAAGAACAAATTACCTGCTAAGACCCTCGAGACCACCTGGAATTGTAACAAATTTTGGTACTGAATAATAAATTACCATTTTTACCAGTGCTTTTCTATTTTCTTCTGTTTGCGGAGACTTCAGTGTTTTGTTGTTTATTTATTTTTTTAACTGCAATAATAGACAATACATTAAACAAGGTTAAATCACACAGAGGATTATTAACCAGGTACAAAATACTGGAATTTAGTCAATAAACCTTGAGTAAAATCTGTATGACTGGCTGACAAGCAGATTTTCCACATGCTTGGGTGGGGTTTTTTTGTTTGCTTTCTTTTAAATAGAGTTTCAGTTCAAAAGGACCTGTTCCCCCCCTGCCCCAGAAACAAAGGAACTTGAAAAAAATACTGCATCCTATATTTCTAAAAGTATACTTAATTTTTACATCTTCCAGTGTTCCTTCACAAGAATAGAGCTGGGGAGAATCTGTCACCTTCATGAATCTTGCCAACAAGAAAGGCAATTTCAAGAGGCATTGAACAAATCTAAACCCAAACTTTGAAGCTGGCTTTGATTTATATCTCTGAGTTAAATACCTAATGTTCCTTAATCAGTGCCTGGAGGGAATTAAATACCGCAAAATAGAATTCATTATCATTTCCTTAGGAAGTAATATGAAACCTAAAACAGGGAAATCTGGGAAGAGTGGAGCAAAGACGGTTCCTTTGTGGTGGTGTGGCAACTAAATGAGGATGAAAGGGGGATTCCTATGTTGGATCAAAATCAGCTATAGCTACTCCAACTCTCAGGAGTCAATATCACCACTTTTCAAAATGTGGAGCAAGAATTTTTATTTAAAGTTTAAGGGGTTTAAAATATAAGATCTAGAACTTATAACTACTTGCACAGGACCTTAAGCACTAAGAAATTCTTTTTTTATTACTGTTTGTATATGTTTTAATTAACTCTTGGAGAAGAGAGTAGGATTTTTTCAGTTACCTGCTTCTGACCTAAGAGTCTACATGAAAAAAGCAGATGTGTTCTTTCCCTGAAGCAGAGGTATTAGATTTTGGGTGCATAAACCCAGCCTCTAAAGAATACTAAGTTTGCTGGCAACACTAAATTGCAAGAAGCTGTCAGAGCAAGGGGGCCCTGCAGAGACACTCTGACAAATTAGAGAGATGGGCAATCACCAACCATGTGAAGTTTAACATGGGCAAGAACCAGGTTCTGCAGCTGAAGCGGGGATATGGGTACAGACAAGGAAAGAAGAGGCTGGAGAGCAGCTGCAGAAAGGGACCTGGGGATCCTGGTCAATGGCAAGCTGAACATGAGCCAGCAGTGCCCTGGCAGCCAGGAGGGACATCCCTGTCCTGGGGGCATCAGGCACAGCATCAGTAGCAGGCAAGGGAGGGGATTGTCCTGCTCTGCTCTGCAATGAGGTGGCCTCACCTCGATAGCAGGGGGCAGTTTTGAGCTGCAATATAAAAAAGAGATTGAGCTATTAGAGGGTGTCCAAAGGAGGCCACAAGGATGGTGAAAGGTCTGGAGGAGAGTCCTTATGAGGATTTGCTAAGGTCACTTGGTTTTCTCAGCCTGGAGGAAACTGAGGTCAGACTTCATTGTGGTCTTCACCTTGCTCATGAAGGGAAGAGGAGGGGCAGACACTGATTTTTTTGCTCTGGTGCCCTGTGACAGGACGTGAGGAAATGGCCTAAAGCTGTCAGGGGAGGTTTACGTTGGATATCAGGACATTTTTTTTACACCCAAAGGATGGTTGAGCACTGAAGCAGGCTCTCCAGGGCAGTGATCACAGCACCAAGCCTGACAAAGTTCAAGAAGCATTTGGTGTGATTGGGGTGTCCTGCACAGGGCCAAGTGTTGGAATCCATGATTCTGATAGATCCCTTCCAACTCAGCATATTCTGAGTCTAAGACCTCACCACACAGGTGAAAAGCTTTTCCTTAGAACTGGCTGCTGGTAGGGCAGGAGTTCCTGAGAGTAGAGGGATTCTGTTTTCCTCCCTTTAACCTGGAGCTTTTGAATTAAGAAATGGATAGCAAATGTCATCTATATAATTATTTGAATATAAGTTGTTTTGCATAGAGCTTAATACAGTCATCACATAAAGGAAACTTTGAGGACAATTAATGTATTGATCTGCATAGTAGACAGAGAAGCATCCAGTTTAGAGATCTTGAACAAGATGAAAAAACTGTTGAGCTGGTCATGTTTACCAAAAAGGCATAATTTTTAACCACATACAAAAGAAAAACTGTGAACACCTTTAGAAATGTAGCAGAGAAAAGCAGGTTAAATTCACAGTTTTTAACTTGTAAATATTGAAAATTTCCCTGTAGAGTGGCTGGAGAGTTTATCATGTTATGTTCTTTGAAGGACTAATATTTTAAAAATAGAATTATAGAATGTCTTGGGTTGGAAGGGACTTTAAAGACCTGGCATGATTTCTAAAGGCTTGACCTTGCATGTTACACTTCCTATGGTCTGAGTAATACCACTTAAAATGTTGTATGACTGTCTCCATGACAATAATGAATTTTAAAAAAAGACCTTTTTCTTGAAGACTAAAGTGAGTGCCTAGAGCTTCCAAGAGTTGGACTTACAAAAGGACAAGAGAACATCTAGCTAAAGTAAATATGGCAGAGAAATACAATTCCTGTGTTGCAACATAAGACCTGCAAAATAAAGACAGATGGGTAAGTGGCCCAACCCACTCAGTCATCCCACCCTATGTGCCATCCTGAGAATGAATAAAAGGACAAGTGCTACCATATCACTTCCTCATTCCTGATGATATTGTATTTATCAAGTGCACTTTATATGTGGCTGTGGGTGTTCTCTACATATGTTAGGGACAAGCAAAATGAATGAGTAATAGGCCAACCGAGCAGCAATATGCTAGTTAAAAGCATCGCCATTTCAAAATGTACTCACGGGAGCTGAAATTTAACATCATATAAACAAATACAGCTATGTTCTACAGCCATATCTCAGCTTGGTTCTGAGACTGGGTTTCAAGGTATGGCTTGTGTTAGATAAAATGTTACTGGCAAGAGAGATACGCTTCGTACATAGAATTAAAACATGAAGAATAATAATCAACAAGAATAACAGGACTGTAACTTAACTAATAACTGATATCATTTAAACTAATTTTTAATTGTCTAATCCTCCAAGTTATCTAATTGAAACAGCAATTCATATTAACAATACACTTAAAATCATGACACAGAACACATATTCCTATATCCTAAAGTCCTTCTTTTTCTCTCACATTATCATCCAATGTCTCTCCTGTCATAAGCTTGACAGTTGTAGCTTTCTTCAAGCAGGAATTGGGGTGATAGCTGTGCCTTTGATTTCAGCCTTTGTTTGTCATTTATGATGAATTGAAGTAGGAATCAAACTGAGTCAATTAGAATAGAATACTTGTATTGGAAGGGATGTGCAATGTTCATCCAGTCCAGCTGCCCAACTACTTCAGGGCTGACCAAAAGCTAAAGAATATTATTAAGGGCATTGCCTCTTGAACACAGACAGGCTTGAAGCATTGCCTACCTCTCCAGGAACCTTACCGCAGTGTTTGGCCACCTTTCCGTAAGAAATTCATCCTAATTTTAATTCTGAAACTCATGTCATCTCTCTGTGTGATGTTCACAGTGGATGAGAGTTTATTCCTCATTCCTCTTGGGGTCCACTAGAGTTATATTTAAATACTTTCTTATTGTAGTTTTCCTCTTCATCACTTATTCCCTTGAAGTCAGAAAGTTTTCTCTCCCAAGCCCCAGCTGACATCAAGGACTGTTTCTTGCAAGGCAGTGCCTCTCCAGCTTTGTTGGACCTTTACCATTCTTAGTGTTCACAAAGCTTCAGCTCATACAAATATGAAGCAATAGTTACTTTGCCACGAGGCAAATATAAAACTCAGTTGAAACAAAGACAGACATGTTCTGACACCCTGAAATACCACAGCATTTCAACTCTTTTGCTGGTTATAGCAAAAATCATATTTCCTGCGTTACACAGCATTTTTAACGATCCCTGACAATTGACTTTGCTGACAATTTTCATGATCAGCATTTTATTTACTTATCAAGATAAAATATCTAATTAGGAATTTAATATGAAATGCAGTCTTCAAGTGGAGAAAATTTTCTATCTTGCTCAAGAGGCACATTTCCACTATTTTATCTCTGGCCCTCAGCTGGAGGTCATTGGGTGTAATAATGTGGATATGTAAAAACTAGTGAGTGTGGATGTCGAGTGTCAATAATGAATATCTAAGACTGAAAATCAATAGTACATGTGACAGAAATACACAAAATTTCTGTCTTCAAACTGAAAAGGCTTTTCAGTTTTTAAGCTCTTTGAGAGGAGTCTCTAATTAGCAGCAAGGGTGAAGATGTACTTGCTTATAAGTGAACAAGAATATAAGGTACATTCACCTTGGGACTAAACCAAATCACATGTCAGAGCCTAAAGATAGCTCAGATTTTCTGTGGTAGACTCAGATAATCTGGTAGATTATCCCAGACAGTGCTGTATGTATTGTTTTAGACCCTATTCATTGGGCTGGAAGATGGATATGTTCACATTATTGATTTTTCAATCAGTATACTCATTCTGAATAAGGGATAAGATATCAAAACTGGAACAAATGAGCTGCATAGATCTTATTTCTTCAAATTTCTGATTCCACTGTATTTATAGTAAGGAAGTTATTAAGAAGTGAATATTTGTATTTTTCACTGAGTTGTCTCTTACCTTCTTGAATAAAAAAGTGCATTTTAGTTCCATCTGAGTATTAATATCACTGCTCTTGAAGCTTCAAAGACAAAGTCAAGATTTCCAGTGAATCTGATGAGATGCTGGGTAGATGGCCACTCCCTGGGCTGGGGGCCAGGGATCTCAGGGGCTCCCAGGTCAGCAGAGTCCAGCAGACAGGGGTCTGATTCCTCAGCCTGGGTAGGGCAGGGCAGGTGGGGGTCAGCCACAGGTTCCTCCCTGGGGATGCAGATTTTCTGGGACATCAGCTGGTGAGTGGGGGTCAAGATGCAGACTCTGAGACACAGTGCCATGCACTCCCACAGCTGTGGCACTGCAGGACCTGAAACTCGGTGGGAGGCAAAGAGTAGAGGCTGTGCTTGCCTGAGACACACCCTGACAGTCTCTCTCTCTCGTGAGCCATCCCTCTTTATAGTCTCCACACTAGTGTTTTCCTCACAAGTTGTAAGGGAGGTGGTGAGAGAGGAGAGAGAAGCCAGTAAAACTCCCAGCTGTTTGAAACATCTGTTGAAGCCTCTCTGGCAGAGCTCCACTGCTGAGGTGAGCCCCCAGAGCAAAGCAAAGCTCTACAGAGATGGCATTTGGTCACTGATGTTTGCAGCTCACATAAATGTACTCCAAGGCTGCTGAGCTCTGAACAGCCCCCTTTTACTGGCATCAGTACACTGCTCACACGAACTTAAACCAACTAATCTGTCCATATACATCCAAATTAGCACTTGCAGAACTCCAGCCAGACCATGGCAATAATTCTCATCCTGAAAGTGGAGTTGTTACAAGTAGCTGTTCATAAATAATGTTCCAATTGGACACAGACCACGAGGCATATCTTTCTTTTGCCCATTTTGTTGCCAAATGGGCTGTGACTATTTGTAGATATAGAGTACACATTTCACACATCCACTAACACACAATAAAGTAGGATAATTGCACAACTTACCTGCTAGCAGAATCAAAATGTAAATACAGTGAGGAGGAGAATTAATTAGAGTCATGCAAAACTAGCATTGAAAGATTATTTGTATTAGCCAACATACTTTTCCTCTCAATTTCTAAGAATGTATTAGTAAGCTCTTTTTTTTTTTTTTTTTTTGGTTCATGATCAAGTCCTGTACCCTCAGTATCTAATAAAATTAATGAGGCAATTATTTGGCAAGTAAAGGTAACTCAATAACTTATGCATTAAGAGTAGTCTAATAAATGGTCATACCTTGGACTTTGCTCATCATAAACTCAGACTGCATTTATTGTAAAGGAATTTAAGAAACCCAAAAAGACAATGCCTTGAAGAAATTAACCCAAATATATAATACTTAAGCCCACTACAAAACTCTAAGCCTCAAATTTTGAAAGTGGATCTCAAATGTGTGAATGTAAAGTAATCTAACTTTCTATGAGCACATTAAGAACATGGTAAGAATAATAAGAAATTGTAACAGTGTTAGTCAAAAGCTTTGGAAAAGAGTGTCAAGCAGCAATTAAAGTAAAAATAGAAGATTAAGGTGTTCAAAGGGTGCTGTCTCTGTTCATAGCTAAAAATAATTCCCCAAAAATCATTCAATCATTCCTGTGATTATCTTCCAGTCTGTGTTTATCAAACTGAATATCACTGGGGTTAATGATTTTAGCTACTGAATACCAACAAACATATTCACTATGTTGGGACAATAAAATAAGTAAGAGAAATGGTGTGAAATACACACTATAAATCTGGGTGCCTTAACTTACAGTCTTGGAGATGTAAGAACCCAAGGAATTCAGTCTGAAAACGTTGTCCTTAAATAATGTAGGACTTTTCTTTTTTTTTTGAATGACTTAAGAACAGATGGCTAGCCTCAACCCAAAATTTATCCCCTGAGTTTGATTCAACCCCAGAGTACAAATTGTAAATCATGTTTCCTTATTAATTTTAAATATTTTTCAATGGAAGAATGAGCTTTGATCTGCTTTCAGGACATTTACATCTTTTGTATGGTTGCTCTTAGAAAAAAATGTAAATTGATGCTATGCAGGATAGGCTATGGTAATTATGATTATTGTAATTGGTTACAAAATATGAAAAGAGGAAAGTGGGAGTGGGAATTAAAAACTAGAGCAGGATGGAGAATCTCAACTTCTAATGTTATAGATACAGAATGTGCACTTGACTTGCAAAAATTTCCAGATTCTTGTCAAAGAAAAGTGAAAACAGGAAACAGAAAATCTGGGAGATCTTAAAGATAGACGCAAAAACACTGAAATTTGAAGATTAAAAGGATTAAAACTATGAGATCCTGAAAATTTTGGCCATCATGTCCAAAGTTCCTGAACAGAACATGAGAGACATATATTTTATATATAAAAGTAAGAGTTTCCAGAACCTCTGAGGACTAATTTGACTCAGGTCTGAAAATCCAATCAAAATGCAAGGAATAGTTTCTCTTTATTCAAGTCATTTTTCATACAGACAGATTTCCAGATTAGAGAAGACTATTAAATCATGCTGCCTTACACAGCTTCACAGACTAAATCATAAACTTTCAAGTACAAAAATAAGCCAGCCTTTAAACCAGTATGCTTTAAGAGCAGTCTTAAAGTACTTTATAGTTGAAGCAAACAAGTATATTTTCTGCATCAGGGAAAAGAGGGGAAACTATTCTCACCCTTTTATTTAAAAAAAACAGCTTTGGGTTTTAGATTAGGAACTTTGTCAACTTCCATCTTCCATGTAACTGCTGGAGAGAAAAGAGTTCACCACCAGCTGTGCTGGAGCTTAAGGAAATAAGCTAATTTAGCTGCCTTTAGTCAAGGGGGAACTGAGAGTCTTCTCATGGACAGCATTTTTTAAACTAATCTAATTACTAACAGCTTAACAAGAATTAGATAAACTGCAAATGGGCAGGTTTTTTGCTAAGTCTATCTTCTCTTTTCCAATTTTCCTAATGTGGATTAATTATGAAAATTGAAATATCAGAAGGCCTAGAATTATTATTTTTTGTGTATTTAGACAACTTTGGCACATGGAGTTTGATTTTTGGTCAGGTGATGGATATGTGGGGAGTAGAACAGTTGCATGCGCAGCTCAAGACATAAATACAGTCAAAAGAATGAAAATCCTTTTGGTTGATATGAATACTGCAATTCAGGAGACACAGTAAATGACATTCATTGTAATTTCAAATTTTTTTTGGTTTTTTTGTTAGATAGACTTGCAGGGAATTTTATTTCTTTTAGAGAAAACTGCTACTTGACTAAACTTCCAATATGAGAATAGGAGGTAGAATGCTAAAATATATGAAGATCTACACTATGCTTTCTCACCAAGAATATTAAGAAGCAGGTTTGCCAGATTTTCTCAAATGTACCTTTGGGCTTCAAAAAGCTTAGTTAATTTATATCTTGTGGATACAATTTGCTTGATCTGCACCCAATATTCCTTGGGTGTAGTCAATCACTTAGAATATTGCTATTGAATTTGATAGTGCTTATGGGGGAGGAAGCAGAACCCTCTTGCACTTCTTTCAAAATGGAGTCTATTAGAGAAGAACCTAAATCAAAGGGTCTGACACATCCTGCCATGCATGTGAAATAATCCTCCGCCAGAACGCATTAGTGGAGGGATGAATTATGTACCAGTGCCTTCACTATAGCTAACATTAGAGTGTGATTCTTATTCTAGTTTCATACATTTTTTGTTACTTCAGGAACAAAACCCCTGCTTTCCCCTCCTTCACAAAACTCCACAAAGCCAAACAAATAAGATGATTTTATATCTGAGTCTGTTTTTTTAAATTTCTTTCAGGAGTTCTCATTTCAGTCCTAGATTGGTGTTTTGATTTTAGATACTAAAACAACTTTTAATTGTAGCTGTTACCTGCACTGAAAACATTAATTAGTGAGAATAGTATAGGGAAATGTGTGATGGCAGTCAAAGTGCTTTTATTTTTAAAATAAATTCAGATGAACACACTTGTATGTCAGCTGGTTTCCATCTCTAAAAGCCCTGGGGTTTCACTCTGAGGTAATTGTGAAACAATTCCATCAAATAGATATCACAAAAGGCACCTTAATGGGAAGGCCAGTAAATATATTTATTACAGGTCTTTGTTCTATGGCAGGACTCGAAGGCTGAAGCTGGGGCAGGATCCCATTTAGACTATACACCCTATAGAAAGGAAAGTGCTGTCCTGAAGAGTTAATGAAACAAATTATGAAAGAAGACAGAAATGTCCAAAGCCACATGGAAAATTGGTAGCAGACTAACAGATTTTTCTTGCTCTCTCTGTCAGATTTTTTCTATTCTCATGGACAGATCATATAGTCATAAAGATGATGTCAGGGGCCTGACTTTGGCACTTGCAGGGTCTGTGGTTTCCATGACGGAAACAGAAACCCCTCAAAATAACCCCGTGGTCAGGGCAAAGCATTTACACCTCGCACAGACACACACTGACAGTCTCAACATAGAGCAGTTTTGTCAGATTAAAATATAAAAAATGGATTCAAATGTGTGCAGAAACACTTTACTATAAATTGGAGCTCCAGCTCCTATCACCTTAGTGACACAATAATGTGTCTTTCTCTCTGCTGTTATTCCACAGACACCCATCTCGTAGACATGTGAAAAAGGAAATAATGTCCCTATTGCTGCTGAGTCACTCTCAGTGTAGCACTTGCCTATTTATGTAATGAATCTCACTAATGGCACATGAGGGCAGCTCTACAGGGGAGCAAAATGTGCTGGGGATAACTGGATGTGTGTGTGTGTAAATAATGCTGCTGGGCGTCTCCTGAAGGGAATATTTAAACTCTGACATACCTAGAAAAGGGGAGCTTACCAGACCAAGTAAAAGTCATTCATCTGGTCGGGTTCCATGGACAGAAATGCAGCAGCAAATTAGGGCTAAATAAATCTGATCCAAATCATGGGTCACACCTGTCTTTCACAGTGTGGAAAAGGGAAGGACTGAGAGCAAAACCAGCAAACCCATCCTTCTGAATTAGGCATTGCTGGAGAATATGCCCAGGAGACAGTACCTTGTTTCTGAGTGGGGCTGAGTGATCTGGCTGTTCTTTTCTTTAATTTTTGCCAGAAATATATTGTATAGATGTTTGTGACACCTTTGACAAAAACAGGAAAAAGACAGGCTTGGATGACTAGTTTTCATTTTGGCATATTGCAGTGAACTGGTTGTTTCTGGCAGGTGGTACCAAGCCTGTGTGAAAGGCCTTGCTTTAGCGTCTTGGGCAAGAAGTTCCTGTCAGCATCATGCACTGTGGCTTGTTTTTATGCCCTTCAAAAAAGACTCTTTCTTCTGCTACTCTTAAGGTATATTAGACTTTGGAAATGCAGAAGAAATTATTAAACAATCTGTAAATAGAAAAAGTATTTGTATATCCTGCTTTTGCTACCCATTGAGAATAATATTGTGTTTTGAAAATCAGCTGGACAGGTTTATAAGCTCCCCACAAAATGAAGAATTGTCAATATCTTTCTTTATTTCCAAACATCAAGAGTGAAAAAAAGACATTTCTTGAAAGAGTGGCTTGAGTTCAAGTTAACCAGATAACTTGAAAATCTCAAAGTGAAAAACTTATTCATTTTAAAATTTCCCTAACATCATTGTTTTCAGATAATTGGGTGTGACAAGTGGGCAAACAAGACCGCTTTGCAATATACATTTGGTCCAAAACTCAAAAAAAATCAGAGAATAACTATGTTTTTCTGGGAGCTCACTAAAGTGATCCTGGATTCTGGACTGCATTCACAACTCTGTCCTGCATTTGACATTAACACTGTCATTTTTAAATTTAGAACAATGAGGAAAATACTCAGTTGAACTCTGTTTCCAATGTTGCAGTAACCATCCATCAAGCAGAGTTTTTCCTTGGTGGTCTTGTAAAATTTTTGGCTAAGCTGCATTAATATGTAAATTGGGAAATTCTTAGCCATAGGAAATGAAATATGGGAAGATGTGAATTTGTCTTTTTTTTGTTGTTGTGAAGCAAACTGTTTATTATTGTAGGTATAAAGCCTGAGAATGTTAAAATAACCCATGTTTTTTTCTGACAGTCTTGGATTAGAATGAATGGCATCCACAACCAGGGCATTTTAGCTGCTGGACACAGACTTCATGGACTTGGTTGTTTGTAGTACAGCTTTTTTAACAAAACATAATAGCACACAAGATGTAAGCTGGATGATGTACCTATCAGAGGCACACTGGATAGGAAATAAATAGCCAGGTAGAATGTAGGGGAGGGTTAATCTATTAAGAGAGTTAACCTGCATTAAAGGAACTTAGAATTAGTACTAATGAGGTGGGAACTTGGAAAATTTTCTTTTACGTTGTATCTCTTTACTTAACTGATATTCACATCCCAGGTATTGTTTCCTACTACTATATGAACAGTTTATTAACAATGGAGGACAGTGCCTTGCTCCATTGTAATAACTGAGAAAAATCCTGACTACCATCTCTAATAATTCTAAATTCATAGCTTGGCAATAATTCTGTTTCTGCATTTTGCTATACCTTTGTAGCACATTTTGGATTTTCAACTTACTTTCCCATATTTGACCCTTTATTTTCAAGATATTTTTTTAATACTATCACTTTCAAATGCCTTGAATTTATAAGGCAACAGAAAAAGTTTTGCCCAAACCTGTATACAATGATGTTTCAGATCTATCCTTTGCTCAGGACATCAGGTTCCCTCTCTTTTCAGACACCAGATGTTGCAGAGCTCAGACCCTTGTAGGCTGCCTGTGTAGCCAGACAGGGACTGACAATAGGACAACACATAATAAGTGCACCACAGAGAGCTATAAATTAACATTAACAGCAGTTCCAACCAGAGGTGACAAGCGTAAGTGTCCTGAGCCTACCCGTATGCATTATAAGCTTAATGTTTACTTTTGGAGTTAGGACAGCCAAAGATCTGCCTGGTTACAAGATCCAACACTTCCACCTGAGTTTGGCATCCACTGATCAGCTAATTATATAAAACAGGATTGTCACATCAAACTGATTTTTTATGCCTTGCCTTTCTGCCAGTCATTAAGTCATAGAATTGTTTGGGTTGGAACAGACCTCTAAGATCATTGAGTCCAGCCATAAACCCAGCACTGCCAAGTCCACCACTAAACCATGTCCTGAAGTGCCACATCTGCTACACATCTTTTAAGTACTTCCATAGATAGCAACCTTGGGCAGCCTGATCCAATACTTGACAACCTATTTGTTGAGGAAATTTTTTTCTGGTGTTCAGTCTAAACCCCAGCCTGTTGCAACTTGAGGCCATTTCTTCTTATTCTATTGCTTGAGAGCAAGGCTGATTCCCACCTGGCTATAATCTCCTTCCAGGTAGTTGTAGAGAGCAAAAAGTCCCTCTGGCCCTCCTTTTCTTCAGACTAAACAGTGCCATTTATTAAATATGTTGAAGACATAGAAGTATGTTTCTTCTTAATGACATTTGTATGTAAATATACAAAAGACAGATAAAAAAGTCATTAAGGGAAGAGAAAATCTCACATCTTGCTCTAGTGAAGGAAATCAAAGTTAATTAATAACTCACAGCAGAACCTGGAAACACAGCTATTTTAAACAAACAATAGTTAATAATGTTTTCTCTGTGGTTCATTTTTTGACTCTTGTGTGTTTGGCATTGCTTTTTCACATCTTACCTAATCAAGAAATACTGAATAGCTTTGTGCAGTGTTGATACTTGAAGGATTAAGTAAGGGCTTTTCTTCAAATTTCAATGAGTAGACAGTGAAATTAATATGAATTATTTAGCAGTTAGAAATGTGGGACTGACCTCCTCCTATCAGAAGAAAGGTAGATAATTTACAAAATTATGTATTATGTGTTTGTGATGTGTTTATCTGAGCATGTCACCAACTACTTGTGTTGCTGCTTGAAGGAAAATCTGCCATAAACATCTGACCATGGAGTTAGACTAAACAACATATTCTGGATCCTAATACCTCACCTGTGTTTGGAAGTCTCAACCATAACTTTGCCAATGTAAAAGGAAATAGTCACAGTAATATCCTTAGGGGTGCTCCAAGGTTAGCTGAAATTATTGAAAGAAGAACCACCAGCTTCATGAGATTTGATTTCAAGTGACTGGGTTCAAAGAGAATATTGGACTCAATAGTTAAAATTATAAATTATCACAATATGGTATTTGGTCATTGTATGATTATGTCATTGTCAATTCTGTGGTGCTCAAGGCAAACCTATGTCCATTTGTCCAGTGCTGTTTTTCATCCTCAAATTCAAGACCATCTGTACTTTATACCAAAAAATCCAGCTAACCCAGGAGCACCTTGCAGCCCTGTAAAATATGAAACCTCAAAGTTGGGTAAAAATGCATCTAAGTACACCCAGTAAAGCTTGTGTTCACTCAGTCATCCAAGTGACACAAAATTGTGTTTGAAATATAGTGTTCTATCCCACCACCAAGGTTAATGTGTACGCTCATGCCTCACCTGATTTCTACTAGATTTCTGATGTGACTGCCTCTACATACTAAATGATAGGTCCTTTGCATTTCCCAGACATTACAGTCAATCACTTCCAGCTCTGCAGCTCACCTTTGCTTTGCAAGCCTGGTAATTCTCTCTTAGCTGTGCTGTGTCTTTATTAATCACACCAGCTATCAACTCCTTAAGGTAAAAATAACATTGATAACTGTAGCAAAAAAAAATAAAAAGATTATTACAGAGAACCAAGAGAGAAAAATCCATCTCAGAAAGATTTCAAGCTAAGTATTAATGGTTGTTATATACAGTTGTCACCATTTAATGATTTAGGAACAGATCCTGGTTCTTTTGCACAATCTCTGTCTGCTACTCCCACAAACCTCAACTTTTATTTTTTTTTTTCCACTTTCCAGAGTGCAAAACCACCCATAATTCCTTTATTTTTTTTTTTTTCTGACCCATACTATTTGTCTTTAGTGGAGAGGAAGGATTACTGGTTTTAAAGAAGCACATTGAAATCACTGCAGCTATTTCCTGATCCCTGGTTAAGAACTTTGTTTATAATTTATTCATAGTGGCTCCAAACCAGTTTCTACTTCTGCCAAGTTCAGAGAAATCATGAGTGTTTATCTGTATTGATTTTGATCTGGCACTACTGCTTTAATGGAGAAAAGTTCTTGCCTGTGAACAAAATAATATAGAAAATCATTTAGAGATATGTCCTGAATTCTAATCATACTTGAATACAGCCTTTCACAAATAAGTCACAACCAAGTGAAATACTCTAATTAAGAAAATCTAGAAAGAATATAGCTGGATTGCAGTGCATAACTTGAAAGTAAAAGTATCACTGAATATATGGAATATTGTGAACATGGAGAATCTTGGGACAAAATCAGTCTATCAGTTTCTATTTAGCTAAACTTTATTTAACAGTCTGGATCAGTAGATGCAAGGCCAGCAATCAGAAATTTCTGTGTGCCAGTCATGATTCTAACTCTTGGCAGGTAAATTGCCTGTGATTGAGATAATAGCCACTAATTCAAAAGAGCTTTTTCCTCACCCCTGGGGTAAGTCTGTTATGTATAGAGAAGATCAATTAGTCTGAATTTTATGTGAGGAGTGGTTTGACTATAACAATATTCTGTAGGTGATGCTTAATTTGAAAGAACTCACAAGGAGATTTGAAGAAATAAGATCCTATGTATAACCAAACATTCGGTGTCTAAGAAATACAAACATTTGAATATATGAAAAAAGGTATTTCTGTGGTTTGGCAAGATCTATAAATGGAGTACTGAAAGGAAAAAAACAGTGATGAGTCAGGAAAAAGTTGGGAGAGAAAAGAAAATGTATGAAATAGACTGCATTAATTACATGTCTTTGAAAACACAGGAAGTTATCAGAAACATAGGATTGCAGATCCTTTATATTTCAGAACAGCTTTCTTTAAAATTCATGTGACACAAAAGCTTCTCAGATGCTTTTGATAGTCGGGTCATAATATTTGATAGCATTGGGTTAGGCTGGGACGGAGTTAATTTTTCCCACAGCATCTCTCCTACCTACTGCTGTGCTTTGCTTTGGTAGCCAGAAAAGTGTTGGTAACACACCAGTGTTGAGCTACTGCTGAGCAGGGTGGGCACAGCTTCAGCCCCATCCCTCAGCATTCCCCCGTCACCAGTGCCCTTGGGGTGGGCAAGATCTTGGCAGGGGACAGCCAGGACGGCTGAGCCAGAGTGACCAAAGGGGTAGTCCCAGTCTGGTGGTGGTGGTGGAGCAGGCCATGGAGGACCTCGTGCTGGAGCAGAATGTCCAAAGGAAGCAGTGACCCTGTGGAAAGACAAGCTGGCTCTGGCTCCAGCTGGACCTGAGAACATACACAGAGAGAAGCCCACACTGGAGCAGGTTTGGTGGCAGGACTTGTGACCCCACAGAGAACTCAGCCTGGAGCAGTTTGTGAAGAACTGCAGCCCATGGGAAGGGGCAATGCTGGAGAAGTTTGTTGAGGACTGTCCCCTGTAGGAGGGACCCCATGCTGGAACAGGGGAAGAGTGTGGGCAGACCTTCCCTGTGGAGGAAGGAGAGGCAGAGACAGCACGTGGTGAACTGACCACAACCCCCATTCCCCCTGCACTGCTGGGGAGGACAAAGTGGAGCAATTGGGAGTGAAGTTAAGCCTTAGGGAGAAGGGTCAGGTAAGGTGCTTTTAAGATTTTTTATATTTTTTCTTATTTTCATGCTACAATTTAATAAATAATAAATTCAGTTAGTCTCCCCAAGTCAAATGTGTTTTGCCTTTGACTGTAACTGCTGAGTGATCTCTCACTTACCTCAACCCACAAGCCTTTTGTTATATTTTTTGTCCTGCTGAGGAAGGCAGTGGCAGAATGGCTTTGGTGGGCACTTGTCATCAAGCCAGGGTCAAACCACCACAACAGTGCATGTGGGGTCATGACCAAGGTCACCCTGGAGTCAGTTTAGAGGCAACAGTAGGCTTGGGGGGATTATTTTTCCATTAAGTGTGATTTTTTTGCATGTCTTAGCCAAAAAGAGTCCCATCAGTTCCCAGGTAATTTCACTCTCCATTTCTCCTGCACCAATCATATTGAGACGGTTCCACATTGACAAATACTGAAGTGAAACAGGAATTTTTTAGCTATTATTTCAGAATATTCACAGAAAGTACATTTTTAGTTAATAGGCAATAAAAATTATTTTAGAAATGTGATTCTTGAAGTTACAGTATAATATGCAATCAAGGAAAATGAAATCAGGCATTTGAGTATTATAAAGTACTGAGAAATCATGGATTTATCCTTAAAATAATTAATTGTTTGAAATGCAGAAACATTTAAAATTTTGCTACCTGTGTTTGCTTCATGCTTTCTGAAAAATGTCTTTGACTTCCACATTTTCATATTGTTTTAATTTTATGATCCAAATCTCCATTTTCAAAAGTATATTAAAAAGTTACAGTCTAAAATAACTAGATTCCATGATCTTACATTTTAAAATGGCTGATGGTGGTCCTTGGAACACTTATCAGAGGGTGTCTGAGTTTCTCACAAACAAAAAAAATCAAGAGATATTCTGTAAGTAATTTGCTGGAATTTATTTTCATTTATTTTTAGAAAAGACCAAAAGGTTCTCAAGACTGTTCTTACTGCTAAACTGAGTATGAGAAATGGACTCTAATTCCCTTGTGACTTATGAATTATTGGAGACTCTCTCCCCATAGCAACATTAATACATCTCAATTTGTGTCTCCACCTACCATCCATGTAGCCAGGTCTGTAGCGTTTTTTAAAATATTACAAAGCTTATTCCTTGTAACTCAGTTGTAATGAAAACAGAAGAAAACTAGATGATTACAAAGTATCACCAATTCACTACTTTAGATAAAATCTACCATTATTCTGCTTCAATATAGTGTTTTCTTTGTAGTCATATTTTAACCAATGCTATCCATAGCCTTCCTTGAAAAAAAATTTAAAAGCCAAGGACTGTTAGGAGAAAAAGGAGCCATTAAGATATATGGACAAAAGGAAAGCTTTCCAAAGCATTTCTAAAGGAAGTAAAAACACAGAAAACTTATAGCCTCATCTCTTTTTATTCTTGCACCTCATTAAATCTGCAGGATACCCAAATCCTATATCCACCCTTCCTAAAGGCAAGATGTGTGCTACCAACCAACTTGGAAGATGGGTTTCAAATACTAAACTTTTCTAGTGCAAAAGGTTTCATTAAGGAAACTTTCCAGTCTGACTGTTCATGAGACTCTCTGGCAATCACACTCTTGAGGACAGAGACTACCACTATTGGGACTGAAGTCACTTCACAGCGGTGGCTCCAGTGACTCAAATGGTCCCTGCTTGGCTCCCCACACACCCCACTCACACAGCCAGACCAGTTTCCTTACTGGCTCAACACCAGGGTTCCCAGAACAGAGTCTCAGATGATTTGCTCAATAAAGAAATTTATTTACAGCGCTGTAACACAGAAACAACTCAAGCTGGTGCCTCCAAGGAGGGACCCCAAACAAAGGAATCCTTGCAGTCCGAGCAAGTCAAGGAAAGCAGTGCCATGGAAAGGGCCCTGGGGGTCCTGGTTGATGGCAAGTTGAATGAGTCAGCAGTGCCCTGGCAGCCTGGAGAGCCAACCCTGGGGCCATCAAGAACAGAACTTCCAGCCAAGAAAGGGAGGGGATTGTCCCACTCTGCTCTACACTGGGGTGGCCTCACCTCGAGTCCTGGGGGCAGTTTTGGCCACTACAATATAAGAAATTAAGCTGTCAGAGCCTGTGCAAGGAAGCCCATGAGGATGGAAAGCCAAGTTGAAGGATGTAAAGGTGAAACTATATGAAGAGTGGCTGAGGTGACTTGGGTTGTTCAGCCTGCGGAAAAGGAGACAAATGAGAACTCATTGCAGTCTGCAGCTTCCTTGAGAGGTGAAGCAGAGGGACAGGCACTGACCTCTTCTCTGGTGACCAAAGGAATGGCCTGAAGTTATGTCAGGGGAGGCTTAGGTTGGATTTTAGGGAAAGATTCTTCACCCAGAGGGTGGTTGGGCACCAGACAGGCTTCTCAGAGAAGTGGTCACAGCACTAGCCTTACAGAGGCTAGTGTTTGAACAATGTTCTCAAGAAGTGTTTGAACAATGTTCTCAAGCACAGGGTGTGAATCTTGGGGTGTCCTATGCAGGGCCAGAAGCTGAACTTAATGATCCCTGTGGGTCCCTTACAACTCAGGACATGCAGTAATTCTATGATATGAACAATGTCAGCTTCTTTGTGTCAAGCTTTCTGGCAGCATGAGAATAACTGAATGCCAGACTATAACTACTGTAAATAAAGTAAGCAGCAGGTAAATGCAGCACAATTTTACTGTGTTTTTGATTTGGTTGATGAATCTTGTTCTTCTTTCTTTTAATTCTCCAGTCTTTATTAAGCAAGGCCTAATTTTAATTGTACTTCTGTTTTCCTGCTAATCTTTACTTTTAATTTTGAAAGAAATAAGCAAAGCTAAAATACATTGTTATCCTGCTGCAATGCAATTTTCTGTTGCTATGGGCAACAAAGCTCTGTTTACCTAATGGGTTGTTTTGCTACAAAGGGGAAAAATATCCCCTGGGGAGCAATAGAGATTGTGTCCTCTACTGTCACATCTCATGATTAACAGAGGCAGAGAAGCTTCCAGAGGTTTATGAGCTTCAGTTATCAGAAGGGGTTAATTTGTTCTCCATTCTCTTCTTTCCATCTTCCATTTCCTCACAATGAGCATATACAAGTTTCTCCTTGTACTGCAGCATGTTTTATCACAATGCTGAGTTGTCACTGAAGGCTTTACTGACTGGTGTATTTCCTATTATACTGTTTCTCTAAGAAGGTTATTAATGAGAACAGAGGATGGCACAATATTAAATCATTATAACAATGGGAATGAGACACAGCATATTGTCTTCCCATTGTCTTGAAAATGTGATGGGTAGAAGGAGGCCAAAAATAGCTTGAAATGTCCCATGACAATGTGCTGAGCAGAATGAGCAACAAGAAGTCATACATTACACTTCATACTGCTCTTAAAGCCAGCAGTGGCAGTGCTGTGAGGAGGTGACACATCGACCATTGGCTCCTAGGCTGTGCTTATGTGACTGAGTGTGACTTACAGTGGCTTAGCAACTTATCTCTTCACAGCTGTGCTTCCTTTCTGGCCTTTTTGACATGCTTTTCACTCTCTCATTTATGAAACAGGATGTATGTAGGTTCTCTGACAGCTGCACAAACCAGTCTATTTTGCCCCACAAGCAGAAGGAATCAGGAGAAAGAACTGAGTCAGACCTGCAATTTCAGCTGATAATGGGCATCAGCTTCAACCATTGTGATTTCCTTTGCTTGGCTATCAGCAAAATCACAGCTACTATCAACAAGTACATTTGTTTTATCTTTTGCCACCACTGAAATAGCAGCAGAGCTATATCTGCAAAGGGGTTTGCTGATATTTTGGTTACCCAGTATGTAAATCTAGGTCTTCACAGTACCTTGGCTTTGTAGCTCCAGTCTGCAGTCAGTAGTTACAGGTTTCCAGCTATGCAGCTTCAGTGCGAAGCAGGAATGAAAAGGTATAGAAGCAGAAGTTACCTGACATGCCTGAGGGCTCTTTCAAACCAGGGAATTAGGAGACACTGTCTTGTACCTCAATGCAGAAGCATGGAAGTCTGGTGTTTTATTTGATCTGCAGTCTGTGTAATCCAGTAAAATAGGCTGGGGTTTCTACAAACTGCCATATAATTTTAATTTAAATTTTTTTTTTTTTGTATAGAAAAGTGATTTTTTTTTCTTATTACTGTGCTTTCAATAAATTTTGGAAGGATTCTTGCTTTTTAACACCACCACTGCCTTACTCTGGTTTTCTCAGTACATTGTTTTCTGAAGACTATTAAAACTATCATCTGTTTATTTTTCACAGTAGTTGCATGAAAGAATTCTCATTATTTTTATTGTATTTATAATTGTTCATACTTTTCACACAGAGTTAATGATTAGCTGGCTAGTACAGAGAACAGAATGAAGGAAATCAATATTAAATCAGAGGAGTAAAATAACCTGAGTAGTTCACAAAACCTGCAAAGGAAAGCAAACACTCAGATGACATGGTGATTAATGCAATTTAATAGCAGAGAAAGAAGGCATGGCTTATAGTTCCTGGCCCCACACTCCAATTTGCAGTGTTAGAATTCTGTGGCTTTGCCTCCTGTAACTGGAGCACACTGCTGCTGCAGAGGATGGTGTTCTCAGTGCCAGTCTGAAAAAAATGCTTAGCAATTGTTACTGAGCTGAAAACCAACAGCTCCTCTAACCTCCTCTAACCTCATAAAAGGAAAGTTAATTCCTGCCCTGTGTGTGTCCTCAGACCAGACCAGAATACACCCAGGCAGTTGTGATTATGTTGATGCTATACTTGACCTCACACTCAAGAAACTGAAAGCACAAATAATCCAGGTTAGCACAAGAAAAATCACTTCTCTTTGTCTTACTGCCCAGTCCCAGAATGAAGGACTGCATTTAGTACCCCTACCAGCAGGCTACAGGAAAGCTGCATCATCTTCATATTTTCCCAGTATTGAAAGAATTAACAAACTAGATGTATGTAGGAAAAAAGTAGACTGGGATATATCATCAATTAAAAATGTTCTCTTGTTCTATAACCAAAGATACAGCAATTCACAATTACACACAACTCACTGTCCTACACCACAAAAATATGCTGTCATAATAAAATTAGAGCTATTTAAAAATCTTTAAGATGCTCAACTGTTAGCAGTGTCAGAGTGCACGAAAAGAGGTTATTTTTGAAAAGTTTATCAGGTATTCATGATGGAAGAAAGTCATCAGAGAAGGGTAAAAGTTTTCAACAAAATCAATACGCATGACCAAGCCCCTCCCATAGGGCTTGGTCTCACCTGGGACAAATTTTGCATCACAGGTTTCAAGCTACTTTTTATGAACTTTGTGACTATTTTAGCAACATTTGTGACTATTAATAAAGCAAGAAAGGTCATAGACCTTCAGATTTTCAAGTCTACCTCTTAGAGGTTGTCACTACTGCTTAAAGGTAAGTCCTGTAAAGGTGGATGCCCCAGTAGTAGAAGTGGATTCCTCTTACAGAAAATTGCACTCTTGAATTTTCAACACTGGATTGAGGAAGGCCTCTTTTGTGGAGAAGGAAACAGTATTGTTTAATTGTTTTGATCTTTTAAAACTTAGACAAAGTAATGCTTTTTATTTTTTTCTGTTAACATTACTTAAGGGCCTCTACAGTGGTGAAACAGAAGGTTGCCCATAAGTATTCCATCAATATCAGACTGTGTTAGGCATTTTGGGCATCTGTTTTGGTGTAATCTCCATTTGTGTCATGATATCAGCAACACACGAGTAGTCTAACAAATACTGCCCTTAAACTTTCCAGATGATACAGAACAAGAAAAGGTAGTCAAACATATAATAACTATCAGGAATGATGTGGTGGCTTGTGTTTGTTCTTTCCCAAAACACGAATTTTATTATCTCTTCTTATCTCAGAAGTATCAAAATGACTTAGTCTAGATCTGTTCACTTTCAGTGAGTCTCTGAAGTGTGTGCAGTCAGGATGCTGCTGCCACTGCCAAGTGCTGCAGATACAGATTTTTGGCTTTCCAAGGGCTTTTTGCCAACACAGAGAGGAGCTGTATTTTCCTCTTAGTCCTATCTCACAGTCCTACCAACTCCACGTGTTTTATGTACAGAGGAACTTTTTTTTATAGAGGTCCTCACTGTAGAGCATGATTTTTCAGTATGTGACACTTTTATTCTAAGGTTTTGGCACAGAAGGAATTTAAAGTTATTTCCCTTCATGCATTAAATATGAGACTTGTGATTCTTGCTTCATGAAAATCTGAGACATTCACGGAAGTTTTGACAATTCAGCTATGTAATGTCTGCTCCTTATGTTTCTGTGAGTGCTTCTTACACCTTTAGCACTGAGGATGACTCACCACCCGAACACAGCTGGAGTGAGAAAACCGGTTACAGCCAGGGGACAAAGAAAAAGAATTAAGAATCAGCTTTTCACCCTGCCCAGCTGCAGGGCTGTTCTGTGCTCACATGGTATGCACAGCTACTTGACAGGGCTTGTAATGTGGCGTGTGGCTGTGGTGGACATTACAGATGGTGACACGCTGTTGCATTAAAGCTGCTGAGCTGTGTAACAAGGTCTGTGGCAGGGACCTGAGTGCAGGCACTGCCTCTCCAGAAGTTTGGTCAGTGATGTTGGAGGTCAGCTCTGATATGGAGCAGCTGTGTAAACTTGCTGGCTTGTTTGAAAAAGAGGTCTATTGGCACTTCCCTAACTGCATTTAAGTTCAGAACCTGTCCTGGTCCTTGACTGATCTACACTTTAAACATGCCCTGGATTTGCTGAGCTTGGCCCAGGTCCTCAGTGCTGACTTCCCACACAAATCTTGGACTTGCTGCATTGCCATGGACTTCTCTGGTCACTTGGGCTCTGGGCTGAGCACAGCTGCCATGCCCAGCCTGTGCCACTCACCCCACTGAGGTGCAGTGGGACTGGTCTTGCTTGGTGAGGCCACTGCCCTGTGGACAGAGGTGGCACGTCCCCATCCCTTGCTGCTGCCTGTCAGTCTGCTCCTGTCCACATGCTGCTTAAAGCTGCAAGAAAAAAAAAATAGAAAAAAGGGAAAAAAAAAGAAAAAGGAAAATCTTTTAAAATTAAATCCTGAGCCATCTGTATTGGAGATAAAAGGGACCTGAAAAAAGGACTGAGATCCCACAGTTCAATGATATTTAATTAAGGTGGCAAATAACTGCATCAAAATTTAAAATACTATCCCATGCTGACTTCTTAGCTAATGCTCAGAGGTCATGGAGCATATTTGAGATGAAGTGATATGCTTTCTGGAAAATGTCTCCAAATTATCAGGAACAGCTAAAAATGTTATTTATATATTTAAGCTTTTCATTAAATCTTTTTTTCAGTAAGAGTGACTTTGACTTTTCCTCTGTATCTTTAAAGTATTAATGACATATCAGAATTCTTGCAATGAAGTGATAGAATGAATACTCTGAAGCTTTTCCAAATCAACACTGACTTAGAAGGTGAGCACTGAATTTCTTTTCCAAATCTGATCCAATGTTTCTCCCCACAAAAAATCAGAAGAAAGATTAAGATGAGCAGTGCACATATGCAAACATTAAATTTTCCTCAATAACAAGCACTCATATTTTATGTATTAATTTGTGCTATTTTTAATATAAAATTTAGCATTTGTATATAAAATTCAGGACTTGTATAATTGATTTTAATTTTTATAACTATTTTTCCCATCCTGAACTTGATTCTGAGGATGAGAATCTGTTTGCCAAGATCAGAGAGAGGATTTTTCCTCTCCTCTGACTATAGAAGAAAATTATGAAAAATAAATCTCTGTCTGTCAGATGGTTAATTCAGGTTCATCTAGATTCTCTACAGACTCTTTGAATTATTCTCATAGCTTTTGTGTTAACATTTATATTTTATTTTTGCTGTTATTATTTCCCTACTATTATTATTAGCAATTGAATGCAACTCACAGTGGAAAAAAATGCAGTCACATCAATCTGAAAAATCAGTGGTTTAGAATCTGTTCTGAAAGCCACCTCAGCAGGGATAAACAGTTGCACTAGATCAAGTATTGTTCACAAACAAATTAAAATATTAATGAAAAATAGTAAGTCCTACAAATAATTCCAAAGGAGACAAATATCATGTTGTATTTGTAGCTTTAATTTGATCCTTTCATGCATAACCACTCTTTAAAATGTGAAACAATGGAAATCATATCTATTCCAACAGGATTCTTCCCTTATTCAGGGCACCAAATCAACAGTAAGTTATTCAATATTTTGCTTGTACTGTTTATGTCTTTCTACAGTACTGTCATTGTATTATTTGAACACGTGTCCAAGAGCAAAAGTTTTCATTTCTTTGGTAGTCTGGTATCTGAGTGCATAATTAATGCTAAATGAGTCATTTCACAAAGACCTGCCCCCAAAGGTAGATAGTTTGCTGCACCAGTCAAGAAATCCCCATCGATTCCATTTTTATGATTCTAAGAAAATGTCCCAAACACTGAGAAGTTGATGAGTGGCAAGCACACCTAGTTCAAGAGTCAGATAAGGCATCTGTAAAGCACAGAATAGCTTTCCCTATTTTACTAGATGTCAGCCTGCTCCTCTTCTCCATCACTCACCCAGAGAAATGACTGTCTCATAGCAAAAGGGACCAATCTGCTCATTAGTATAATAAGGACTGTCAGCAGAGCTTCTTAACTTGTCTTTTTTCATCATTATTTTTTATTTTTGTCTACCTTGACCTGGATTGAGAAGATTAAAAAACTTGCTCTGCAAAAATCATCTGGCCCAGTTAAGCTCATGCAGGCACAGAAATAAGTGAACTGAGAAATAAGTTTGTCACTATGATCAGTGGTGCAGTGATTTCCAATTCCAGGATTAAGTATGCCTCTCTGCAGTTTGCATGGAGGGAATAGACTCTGTCTGTCTGACAAGGAGCTTGGCATTTTCAGGAACTCAGACTAAGATGGATTCCCTTCTAATTGTTGGGAGAGATGGCAATGAATATTTATACTTATTGCAGCATCACTGGAGGATTTGAAAAGTAATTCTCTTTTCTCTGACCCAAAGATCTGCTAGGACAAGAGCCCTGAATGGGGCATTATACACCAAAAATGTGTACCTCTATGCCTCAGACAGGCAACACTTTATTTCAATTTTTATTTTTTTCTCTTTGTAACAGATGGATTTAACTTTTTGCCTTCCCACAAGAGTGCCTTCATTTGGATATTTGAATTTGGACAATTTCCAGGCCTGAGATTCAGATACTCATCCGTTTGAATGGTAAAGAGACAAAGGAGGAAGAGTTCCCACAAGAGTACCTTCATTTGGATACTTGAATTTGGACAATTTCCTGAGATTCAGGCCTGAGATTCAGGCCTGAGATTCAGATACTCATCCCTTTGAATGGTAAAGAGACAAAGGAGGAAGAGGCATGGTAAAGGCAGCATCTTTTCATGATCCACAGGCTCTTTGAGAGATGATCAGAAGGTGGTCAGATGTTCTGCAGAACGTGCGTGCCACAGTTCCTCCTCCACATGGACTTACACGTGGAGTGGAAGAGCTTTCCTTCATTCAGGACATCTGTGGTCTTCATATCAAGTGACATCCTTGCAAATGGATCTCAGCATTCCCACTCATGAATAATGACTCGACACAGCTGTGCCTCAGCAGCTCCATGCTGTGGATCACTGCACACCTGTAGCTCCCAGCCAGGTTTGGAATAGATATCCTGCCTTCCACCTTAATTCTGAGCAAAGGCAGCAACACTGCTCTGCTGCTTTTCACTAGTTCATTACCAAGCTTCTAGGATGCTTGCTAGCTTTTGGGGCTCGATAGCAGTTCTAAAACAAATTTTTAAAAGACTGCCAGGACATTGATCATGGTGGGGCTTCCTTCAGTAGCTTCCAAGATGTTTTGAAAAAAATTGAATAAAGTATAGACTAACCCAATATTTTACATCCAATTTATAACTTTCAATGCACAGGATGTTGGGTTTTTTTTAATTAAAAAGAAAATTAAATCACTATTAATCACAGTCTCCTCCACACAGAAGATACAACCTAATGTATGTTTTCCAGATTAATTAAAAGTACTGACAGGTCTGTTCATTGGTTTGCTTCTTGTTTAATGGTAGATAAGAGTAATACATATTTTGGAGTTATCCATAAGAATGAATGTCTTTTTTCAGACACACAGTAGAAATTTATTAGGACCTCTCTCTACAAATATATATGTATATATTCAAGTAATTTATTTAACTGTATATAAAACTTTATTTATACATTTATTTATATATTTATGCATATAATAATATGTCTCTGTAGATATAATATTTTTCTTGAATAATCTTCCTCAAATGGTTACTTACACATAATGTCTGTGTTGCAATACTAATTATGAGAGAAAGGAATAAAGCCTAATAAAAACGAGTGCTGCACAATGCAATTGCTCACCATGCAGTGACCAATGCCCAGCCTGTCCCCAGGAAGCTCCTGACCAATTCCCCCCAGTTTCTGCACTGGACATGACACTCCATGGCATGGGACATGCCTTTGGTCAGCTCAGGTCAGCTGTCCTGGCCATGCTTCCCCCTCAGATTCTTGTGCACCTGCCCACTGGCAGAGCCTGGGAAACTGAAAAGTCCTGGATTTAGACTAAATACTTCTGAGCAACAACTAAAACATCACTGTTAGCAACATCAGTTAGAAACAATATTCTCAGTCTGAATCCAAAACACAGCACTGTACCAGTTAGCAGGCAGAAAATAAACTCTATCCAAGCCAAACCCACAACAGAAGTCCCTCCCCTTTCCTAT